>JAXHKN010000349.1:0-28593 GCA_038407165.1 Ceratocystis variospora | reverse complement strand
AAGTCTAATAAAAGAAAAAAGAATGACAACGGTCATCGGGATCATAAACGTTGGCGACCATCAACCTGAAAAAGAAAGGTACCAGACCTCAAAGGTACCCCCCCGAGGGTTGTAGGAGGGAGAGTTGCCCGGGGCTGCATGCCTTGTTTTTGTTCCGTTAAAATCGTTATTTTCGGCGGGCCAAGTACCCGAAGCAAGAGGGGACATGGTCTAGTGGTATGACGGATCCTTAGCACTACCGGAGCATCGTGCTCCGTAAACTGGATCAGGTCCGGGGTTCGATTCCCCGTGTCTCCAATGCGATTATCTTTTTGCTGTTCCACTGTAAGTGTGGTAAACAAGAGCTCGGCTAGTACCAAGTCCCGCATGCTTTTTGATAATGGAAGCTTGGATCATATGTTAAACTCGCTTCGTTCTCGTCCCGAACTTTCGGCCGAGCCCACACGGCAAATTACACGCCCAAGTCTGATACAAACAAACAAACCATTGTGGTATCGATTTAGTCCCATGTTTCCGCCATTTGTTGTTACATATGACGTCTATCACACCACCAAACACACCCGCTATCGTCTGATCATCTGACTAAAACGAATCGAGTATCACTTCCACAATCAATGCTTTTATACTTCCAGTACTTGATACTGTATGATTTTTCTTTTTGAGAAAGCCTAGAAGACAGCACGAAATAGCCTATAGTAATAGAAAAAGGGGGAAGTAAGGAAAACAGAAAGGGACAGGAAATGCCGAATATAGCAAAATAAGAAGACAATAGTAAAATAACCATAACAACGTAACATTGGTTTCCATAACAAGAGACAAAGGGAAGAAAAAAAAAAAGAAAAAAACAAAGGAAAACAAATGGGGCAAATATGCACCAGTCTGAAGTGCTCCCAACCTATTAGCACAAGACTTTGCGGAAGTAGTAGAAACAAAGTTAAGCTAGCGTTTCTTTTACTTACACCTTTGGGGTTAAACAAAAAGACTAGATTCCAAAGAGTTACCCAAATAGAAGAAGAAGAAACATTACCCAGTATTGAGAAGCTCATATTTGGTAGTCAAAGTCTCATATTCGAAGGCGATGTAGTTGTTCGCAGAGCTTTGAATGAATGCTTTGCTGCGAGCTCACAAGCACAAACGGGAGTTTGGGAGGATAGAGGTGGAGTTATCAGAGATAACCGTGGCCACTATGGTGTTTAAGGGCGTTTAAACAAAAACGAGACCTTGAGACCACCAATGGCTCTTTCTAACAACGGCAGAAGGCTCCACTTGGCTTGACGAAGGGGGAGAACCAAAAGCTCTGGCCTTAGCACCTGTCTTTTGAGCAGATATATCTCTTTGGTTTCGGGCTTTGCCGCCGCCACGGTTACCGCCAGCACCAGCACCCGCACCAGCACCAGCACCAGCACCCGCACCAGCACCAGCACCAGCACCAGCACCAGCACCAGCACCACCGTTGGCACCGTTGGCACCGTTACCACCACGGTTGTTGCCACCACCACCACGGTTGTTGCCACCCGCAGCGCCTCCGCCAGCACCACCGCCAGCGCCTCCGCCAGCACCGCCTCCAGCACCACCGCCAGCACCACCGCCAGCAGCACCAGCACCGCCGTTACCACCACCGTTACCACCACCGTTACCACCACCGTTGCCACCACCGTTGCCACCACCGTTGCCACCACCGTTGCCACCACCGTTGCCACCGCCTGCAACAACAGTAATCTTGTTGCAGTCATCCTGAGCTCCACGTTGTGCAACAGGCATCAGTACGGGCTGGTGGTTCGCTGCGGATGTCATAGTGCAGATACGGTAAACACCGGGTGGAAGACCATCAGTTACAGCAGCGGTAAGAATGCCATTTTGGGCAACGCCGTTGACGCCCTTGAAAAAGGCAAAAACTGTGGGATTTAGGGTTTCTGTGGGGTTGAGATTGTTGTTCATATCCTGGATAGTGATATGTGTGTGGCCTTTGATTTGACCTTGCCCATTCAGATCTTGGGGCGCAGAATAATAGGTAAGGTCGGGGTCAGTAAATAGTCCAGCTTCTAGGCCAGATACCTTGACCTCCACATTGAAGTTGGTGTTTGCAGTGATAGTATCATCATGCTTGGGGTTGATCAAGATGCTGGATATCATGTTGTTGGTAGAAGGGATTTTACCCATTACTGTGATGTTATTAGTATCATCAACTTTAGGAAGTAAAATGTGAAAGGGCGACTTACCAATACCATTGCATGAACCTTCTTTCACTTGTTTGCCATTAGTCAAAGTCTGCCCGTCACAAAAGTTGATAAAGTTGGCCGGATCACTAAAGCAAATCTGTTAGCTGTCATCTTAGAGGGAATGGGTGTAGATTGAAGTGAACTAACGTTGCTGAGTCCGTTTGCTCGGGATCATCTTGAGCACCTGGAGATAGGGAGCCGGTTTGAAGAGCACCAGGAGCTAAACACGTAACATCGGCGGCGGCATTGGCACCATTGTTGCCATTATTACCAGTATTGGTTCCAGCGTTGGCTCCGCCGCCACCACCGCCAGCACCAGCACCAGCACCGCCACCACCGCCAGCACCAGCACCACCAGCACCGCCAGCACCGCCAGCACCGCCGCCGCCACCACCGCCGCCGCCAGCACCACCACGACCACCACCACCTCCTCCGCGTCCACCTCCACGACCGCCAGCACCAGGAAACTGCCTGCTAGTCAAGCCGCGGACATTCAAGGTGGGGAAGTGAACAACAGAAGCCTCTATAGCAGTTGTAATGCCTAATATGGCAACAAGAAACGACTTCGGCTGCATGTTGAAAGCAAGTATGCAATCAAGGGGAAATATCGAAAATTAAGGATAGGTAGATGGGTAAAGGTCGACTAGCACATAGATCTAAATCTTGCTGAAGGGTGGAATTGGTACCAGACCAAAAGAGAAATCAGAAATTAGAAAGAATGGTAGTCGAATAGAAGATTTAGAGAAATGCGAAGAAATGATATTTCGTGATTAAAATAATATGAGATGATGAAAAGGGGCACCTCGACCAGCGTGCGAAAGAAGAGAAAAAGAAGCGTACGAGAACAGAAGAAAGCGGAAGAAAGGTGGCTCCCCTTGGTAGTGTTGGCTTCAAACTGAATGAAGAAAAGAGCAGGAGAACAAAACATGAAGAGGCGTACTGCCGCCATGGCCAAGACTTATAGCCGGACTGAAGGCAACGAAGAAAGGAGACCCTTGAGCCGTAGTTACTTTGCATACAAGGGGTGCGACTCCAGAGCATCATGTAAGTACGGAAGCTTGATCTGGTTCGGGGCAGGGGGAAGCCCCTGTGCTTGATGCTGGAGAGCGTTCTCTGGTTAAAGCGGAATCAACAAATGCCTGCTTCGATGATCAGAGGTATAAGGGTGTACATAGGACAGCGAAAGAATGTTAGAAAGGGGCGTTTATCTGTCACAGAAACCTAAGCTAGTCGTTTTGGACTCTCAGGAACGGACAGTCTGAACGACTTTCTCGTGACGTAGATCTTGGCCCACCCTCCCTCCATCTGGACTTTTGTTGGTTAAGCTAAGTCTTGATACAGTTTTATGCATCGTGAATCGAGGCCGAAACATGAGCGCACTGGCTTCAACAGTCATTGAGGCTAGATTGGCAGGCAAATTTTCTAATAGATGGCCTTGTAGGTGGTCCAACTATCGTGTAACCTGGTTGGAGACAAGCGTGGACTTCTTTTGAGTAGAGCATCTATCTATCCTGAGAGTTGAAAGCTGCGAATGTCGTAGTAGCTGTGTTTTCCCTGATACATTGCGAAGAAATTAGCTGCTACGACATAATTGGCTAGAGCTTTAAGCTTTAAGCTTCAGGTAAAGGTAAATGCGGGAAAAGTGAAAGAGACCAAATCAGCCAATCAGAGCCTGTCGCTTTGTGTACATCAATCCGGTTTACGTTTCGGCCGATGTCGATGAGAAGCTTTTGACACAAGAAAAAAAACACAAACGAAACACGTCAATGAAAGGAACAAAGCAAAGTTTCTGACAAAAGGGAGAAAAGGGATGTCAAAAGTGAGCTAGGTGAATAAAGGAAAAAGGAACCTGATAAAGAAGAAAAGGAGGGCACGGGAATTTTGTAGAACCCTATTCCCTATTTTGTGTGTCGTCTAGTAATGGGGATATTGAGGAAGTAACTGTTGTTAGGGCACAAGCAATTATTCTTCCCATTGGCAGCTACTCTTTGCGGCAAGAGAATAGTTAGTGCTCGTTTGGACCGAGACAATATATATCTTAGGGTTCACCAGTATTCAATTAACCCTATACTGGGCTATAAGGAACCTGGCTGGCGTTTTACCATGAACATGTCGATATATTGCCATGTAATACTCGATGGGCTATTCAGTATGTCAAAATGCCAACGCACCAACATGTCTTGTGGTATTTAACGCCCATTGAATGTGTAAAACATAGGTCTAAACAAGACTAGTAGTGTCTTCCGCCTTATTAATGAATAAGGAACAGTGTATGGACTGACACGCCGGCCTCATCATTGATAAGATGCCATGAAGTGGAGTGAGATGAAGTACGCGAAAGCCTTTGATTGATTAGATGACCCTTCAAAGAAGTTCAGAAGCCTTTTTTCTTTCGCATTTGAAAGTTGGTATCTTAGATTTTGTAATAGATTTCGAGCCAGGTTGCCATGGGCTTAAGCGACCTTGGCGGAAGGCTAAAGCTCCGGCACTGAACTGCCCAAGGCGACATGAAAAACTTGGGCCCGAGCCTACTGCAGACTTCCCCTGTTGTGTCTCAATTGTCTTGAAACGCGAAGACTGGTTTGATCGAAGCTACGCCACGCCTTGATGGAAATAACCTTGTCTGCCTCAAGATGGTGATACAGAAAGAGACATGGTATTAATGACTATGAAGAAACCTCTACAAACTAGGGGATTAATCGGAGGAATTCGAAACTCCAAACAATCCGCCGTGCATGTCACTCAATCCATAAGAAGCTTGTGATATCGGCGATTTGGAAAGCTGGCAATGGCATTTTCGCTCCAACTCGGGATCTCTGCCAAGAGTTTTCCCTACCACCGCCAAGCTTCCTTTCTCTGTTGGTCTTTCACACAGAATTTTGCGAAGAAGGATGTAGTGTTGTACAAAAAGTTTGGTTGATATCATAGGCACCGCTACGCAAAACCCTGTCTCACACAAACTTGCTCTTGCCCACAACATACATGTCGACATACTCGTCGACTGGGAGACTCTCCAGTTTCTCAGGATTTGTGTTTAGCTCAACCAGATCCTGTATCTTGGCAGCATCGAAGTGTGGTTCAAGATGTCTCTTGAACTTGGCCAGAATCTCAGGCTTCGCCTCATCTCTCCGCAGGCGGTGGCCCAGGGGAGCTTCAACCACGACCTCTGGAAGGACTCTTCCATTGTCAAGCTCAACAGTGAGAGCATTGGCAATTGTGCGCATTGAGGGATCGTGGTAGTCACGGGTGAACTGAGGATCTTCAATACAGCGAATCTTTTGGCGCAATACTTCCACGAGGGGAGAAGTGGCAGCTTCGCTACCATCGACGTAGTCAGTGGCCTGGAGTCGGCCATAAACAAGCATAACAGCACACATGTACTGAATGCAGTGGTCTCGATCAGCAAAGTTGTCCATGGCCTTGAATTGCTTGTCGATGATTCGAACGCAAGCCTCGTGGGTGCGGCATGTAATGGACTTGATGTTGGCGGCAGACAAATTCTCTTCCTTGAGCTGATTGAAAATTTTCTGGGAGGCCTCGATGGCAGTTTGTGAGTGAAACTCAGCTGTCGTACCGACTGTTAATAACCTCCATATCTACGTAGGTGTATTGTAAGAGAAGGACGAAGCTTACCTGGATAAGAAACTTTGAAAAGAACATTCTCCATCACATAGCTGCCGTAAGGACGCTGAAATTCAAAAGGTTTGCCCTTGAACAGAACGTCGTAGAAGCCCCAAACTGGAGCACTAAGAACGGTAGGAACTCCTGTCTCTCCCTTTGCAACCTTTAGAGCCAAATTGACTGCACGCTGGCAGGCATCACCAGCTGCCCATGATTTGCGGGACATGGTATTAGGAGAATGGCGGTATGTTCTGAGAGACTGTCCATCCACAAAAGCCTGAGTGACGGCATCTGCAGTTTGTTTCTCAGAGAGGCCCAGCATCTTTGAAACCACGGCGGTAGAAGCTACCTTGACGAGGACTACGTGATCCAGGCCTACCTTGTTGTAGGAATTCAGAAGGGCAAGGCAGCCCTGGATTTCGTGTGCTTTAATCATAGCCTCGAGTATATCGCGTACAGTGAATATCTTGCCTCCAGCAATGTTTCCCCCGGCTTTATTCGTGCGAGTAATCCAATCAGCTACAGCCAGAATGGCACCGAGATTGTCGGATGGATGTCCCCATTCAGCAGCGAGCCAGCAGTCGTTGTAGTCGAGCCAGCGAATCATGGCGCCAATATTGAAAGCTCCGTTGACGGGATCCAACTGAAAGTGCGTACCGGGAACTTTGGTTCCATTGGGCACGACGGTTCCTTCCACGATGGGACCAAGCAACTTTGCACATTCTTTAAAGCGAAGCCCCTCAAGGCCGCAGCCAATGGTATCGAGAAGAATATAACGAGCGGTATCGAACTAACGGAAAACAAGCAAGGTCAGAAGTGACAGCGGGAAAGAGGATGATAAAGGAAGAAACAACCCACAGCAAGATCCGAGTTGATGGAGGTATGGTGCACATAGCTAGCAATGTCTTGCACCTCTTTATCATACGACTCTAGAGAAGTCGACGTCATGACGGGCGCTCCAGAGCGATGTAGGCTTGTTGTTGAGAAGGACGGACTCTGGCCGGGGTATAGTGAGGTGGTGATTGAAGGGCAGGCGAGGCGAGAAATAGCGGGAACCTGAGCCGGATGAAGAGACGAGCGACGGAATGCAGACTTGGAACAGAATGAGCGCAGCGACCTGACGACAGCGGACATATTTAGGGGAGACAGAGTTGATGAAGTTGGAAGAGGGCAGGTAGTAAGAAGAGTTAGGAGAAAGGGACAGAGGGACAGAGGGACAGAGGGACAGAGGGACAAAGGGACAAAGGGACAGAGGAACCAAGGCGAAAAAGACAAGTTGGAGACGGCGTGTTTATACGGGAGCGAAACTTGGGGTCATGTGTGATACTGACTCCTCAACACAATACTACCGTAAAAGAACATGACCACACAAGGTATGGTAACTCCTTGCTCAGGAGAAAGTACAGCAGCAGAAACTACGATAAAAGAACAACGCAAGGAGGCGGCTCATGGTCGGGACAAGATAGAAACTTCCCGCTTCTGGCCGAGGTCTTTTTTGGGCACATTACTTGGCAAAATGGAGAGCAAAGAGGCAAGAGACGACTGGCTGAGCTTGGGGATCACTAGGCAGCTCAACGCTAACTGTGCAGCTGTTGTCTCAAACTAGGGTCTCAGGATGGGGGTAAGCAACACACGACACGACGTGCATATATACTAAGCAGACAGAACAGACTGCATGCAGTAAAATACACTGACAATGCGCAACCCTCTCAAAATGGCAGGTATACGTTGATTTCCCCACCGGCAAACGGCTGCTTGCCCAGTCAAAAAAAGTAACAGCCGATTAACATGGGGCAGGTATTCTCCATCTACAGACGGCAGGGGAGGTCCCTGTGCAGCTGCGAAAGGCAAGAACTTGCGTCATCACCTAGAGAATCTAACAAAACCGAGCAAAATGATGGGGGCCAGCGTGGGATTGAAGAACAGTGCCTATGCTTCTCGATGTCGATGGATCTCTAGCTCCTTCTTGTTGGGGTGGGGTAGAGCGCCGTTGCATGGCCTGCAGTACTACTGTAGAGCCTCCATACATAGTGGGCGGGCTTGGATTGAAGCCCAGCCGAGTGCACAGAGCTGTGCAGGAAGGGAAAGGGAGAGAAAGGGCAGAAGCGACACCATAGCCCGCTTCATATGGAATAACGAAACATCAACAGCGATGAGAAGATGGGATGGAATGGGCAAGGCTAAGGTGTGCGTTTGAGAGAGAGGAGAGGTTTAGGAACGGGAGGAATGTTTAGGAAGACGAGACCAGGAAGACAAAGAGGCGGGCGGCTATATTCCACAAGCAGCAAGCAGCAAGCATACGGGTATTATGCTATTTTACGTCTACCTACTGTTATTTCGCAGCAATACGACGGCTATTATTAGTATGATACATTATTACTGTATGTATGTGTCAGAATCACAAGAGGGACCGGACCCACTCTCTGTTATATGAGCATGCGGCTGCTTATTACAGTTCGTCTATAGCTCGTGTGGGTGTATTATTGTCACTATCAACCAACACAACAGCAAACATGTAATGAGGTGTGATGTCACATTATGATGAAGAAAATAGAGCGGCACTGCCCGCAAGTTGTCGTCATTTCCAGCAATAGTAGAACACAAAGAGCAACAAAACGCCCCCCAAAAAAACAAGTCGGACAATAAAATAAACAAATGCGTTGGACCAGGAGCAACTCTTGACTGATCGACTAGGTATAGATGAGCATGAATGACCGTCCGCAAAAGAAGGTTGAAAAGAGGGAAGAAAAGCAAAAAGGAAAACCAAAAGATGGGCAAAACCAAAAGTTCGCTGAAATGATGCGCTGTTATACCTGTTTTGCTGCATGGAGTCCGCCCTCAAGTGCAAAAGAAGGGAATGGGTGGACTCCTGGAATACTACTGTGTGATGGAGGTCTGTAAAAGTCAGTAGCAAAAGCAAAACGAAAAAAGAAAGCAAAAAGAAAAAAGAAAACAAAAGAAAAGAAAATCCCAGTGCGATTCCCGTTCGCATGGGAGATGGGAGATAAACTCCTACTTCTATAGAAACAAAAAAGCCAAGCGACTAGACAAGCAAAAAACAGCGGAAGTAAAGAAAGTGAAAAAAAGAGGAGGCCTTGGCGTCAGGAGTAAGAAGACGGCATGGCATGGTAGGGTGCAGGAAAAATGAGGCCTCAAGTATCCGGTGCAAGTCGAGCCTTGGGTAGATAGCGATAGATAGCGCTAATCTACTCAGCTTCACTAACATCGCTCTCTTCCTCGCTCACAACAGACTGCTGCTTCTCTTCAAGTTCGGCCGCCATTTCACGCTCAAACTCTGCCTCGAGGTCAAAGAACCCAGTCTGGTCGTCCTCGGCTGGGGCAGCAGCTGTTGCCGACAAATCCATATCGTTGGCATCCTCCTCCTCTTCCCCTTCCTCTTCTTCATCGATATCCATAGTCTCGGCAAGGAAGGGTTGGGGGATTTTATTATTTTGGGTACCGGCACCCTCGTCTTCACTCGGGTCGAATAAACCTTCTTCGTCGTCTCCATCGCTATATAGATCTTCGTCTTGATGCGCGGCCTGTTGTTTGACAAAGTCCGAAAAGTTTGCGGAGAGGAAAGTGGGTGCGCGCAAAGTAGTGGGAGGCGCTCGTTTGTCAGCATCAGGGTATTCAACCGTGAGGCCCCCGTCGTCATCGTCGTCATCGTCGTCTTCAAACTCGTTGGATGGTTTTTTAGGCTTTGGTAATTCCTCGGTCTTCTTGGGAGGAGCCTCTGGTGCTGCTGTAGGAAGAACAAGAGGTGCTGCGACTGCGGCCGCCTTTCCCTTCTTTGTAGGTGCTTTGCGCTTGGGCTCCTTGACTGGCTTAGACGCGGCTTTTTTGGATGATGCCTTGGCACCAGCTGCTTTGGTGCCGGCTGCCTTTGTGCGCTCTTTGGCAGTAGGTTTGTCTGCACAGTTGGACGAGCCCAAGGGCGGGTGCTTCTTCTCGAGTGTTTCGGCCGTTTCGGTTGGTGTGCTCTTGAGGTTCATGTGGAATGTAGAGTCGACTCTATCGAGAACAAAGGCTTTTCGAGCTGGGCTGAAATACAAAACATACTGGCCATCATCGGCGGTTCGAGATCCAGAGTATGCATAGTCGCCAGTGTTGTCGGCGTATGAAAGATCGTAGGAAGAATGGTCGCCAGGTATCGAGGGCTTGAGTCGCCCCTGACCAGAATTTTCAGAAGGGTTGGTAGGCTTGTGATTATCTGCGGAAGACAGGCAATCAGGGCCATGGTTAGTTTGTACAGGTCATGTAGACGATACGTGTGCAGCCCGGAATTCCGGCCTTGGTCAAAGAACGAAACACTATCGGTACCACAGCAGAACGGGGGGGCGCGGGAACTTACAGCGAACACCTGTGAATATTTCTTTGGCTGTTGTGCCCATCAGCGCATCACTGAGAATGACAGGATAGTTTCCCGCTACCGTTGGGTCGATCAGGTTCGTTGGTATCGACATACTGAGCCTGAGCCTGAGCCTGAGCCTGAGCCTGAGCCTGAGCTTGTGGGTGTGTATGTGTGTATGCCTGTGTAGAATCAGGGAACGAGGCTGGAGACGTGAAGTGCAAATGCGATGTGGGCGAGTTTGACGTTTACGAGGTAGATTTGAGTAAATAATTAGGTCGTAGACGATCCTTTACCGAAGGAATTGGACTAGTTGGGAGGGCAATTGATGGTCAAGAGAAGCATCAGAAGGGATGAGAAAGAGCGATGATGGGAGAGAAAGAAGTTCACAGCGTTAGAAGTACGTCCGATTTTGGATAAAGAATAGTGAAAATACGGTAATCAAAACGAGGGTAGGTGAAGGGCTTAGTTGTAGGAAAAGAAAGAAAGAAACGCCAGAATCAGGAATAGAAATAGAAAAAAAGAAACAAATAAAAAAGACGAAACAAGAACGTGCTATTGTTGTAGCGCCAGGGTGCGTGCGGTTTAGGCTGCATTGTGACTGTTACAGTGAGTATTTGAGTACTAGCGCTGAAGTTCCTAGTGTGTGTGGGTGTGTGTGAAGCCAAGCAAGCACCTGAGCACTATAGGCTTGCTCCTGCACTGTGTGTGTCTAGGGCTAATTTCTGTTGCAACAAGCGAGGCCAATTAGGCGAGCTCAGCAACATCCAGGTCAGCCCATTCCGCCTTTTGCACGATAAAAAGAGCTTAGTTGAAAGTACATTCGACCCCTTCTTCCCATGTTCCCTTCATTCTTAGGTTCTCGTCTTTGGCTGTTGCGTCGCTCGTCAAGATTAAACATGCCGGTTTTTATGGCCTACAGTACTTCAGAACAACATCAAGTGAGCCCACGAACACCACGGTGACAGTAAAAAGAAAAAAAGAAAAACTAAAACTTCAGGCTATATTGAAACATGTGTCTATGTGACAGATATGGGAGACAGGAGTCGCGGATATAAGAGTACAAAATAGTGGAACAACAACGATGCGGTGCAGGCTTTTCTTTTAGCCCTTGTAGGGTGAAGGGCCAACCATCAGCTCCGGACGCACAAGAGCATCGAACTCCTCTTCAGTGAGGGCTTTGAGCTCCAAGGCAGACTCCTTCAGGGTCAGGCCCTTCTTGTGTGCGTTCTTCGCAACCTTGGAGGCCATGTCATAGCCGATCTTGGGGTTGAGGCAAGTAACAAGCATTAGCGACTCCTTCATAATGTTGGAAATCTTCTCTTCGTTGGCCTTGAGACCAACAACTAGATTCTTTTCGAACGAGCGCATGGAGTCAGAGAGAATGCGCGACGAGTGTAGCAGGTTGCGGATGACCAGCGGCTTATACACGTTTAGCTCGAACTGGCCGTTCATACCACCAATGGTGGTTGCAACGTTGTTGCCCATAACCTGGGCACAGACCATGGTCAGAGCCTCGCACTGAGTAGGGTTAACTTTGCCAGGCATGATGGAGCTTCCGGGCTCGTTTTCGGGCAGCGAAAGCTCACCGAGGCCGCAGCGGGGGCCCGAGCCCAGGTAGCGGATGTCCTGGGCAATCTTGGAGAGTGAGCCGGCCAGGGTGTTAAGAGCACCGTGGGCGTAAACAATAGCGTCGTGGGCAGCCAGAGCCTCAAACTTGTTGGGGGCAGTGATAAACTTGGTGCCGGTCATTTTGGTAACCTCCTCGGCAATGGCCTCGGCAAAGCCCTCGAAGGTGTTGATACCAGTACCAACGGCAGTACCGCCCTGGGCCAGCAAACGCAGTTCGGGCAGAGAGCGCTCAACGCGCTCAAGACCATAGTCTAGCTGGGCAACATATCCAGAGAACTCTTGGGCTAAAGTCAGAGGAGTGGCATCCTGCAGATGAGTACGGCCGATTTTGATGATGTTCTTGGCCTGGAACTCGTCAACCTTGGCTTGGAGAGCACCGCGAAGGCTCTTGAGCGCGGGAATCAGGTCATTCTCAAGCTCGAGAACAGCGGCAATGTGCATGACGGTGGGAAAGGTGTCATTGGACGAGGCAGAGCGGTTGACATGGTCGTTGGGGTGGACGGGCTTTTTGGAGCCCTTAACACCGCCCAGAATTTCAATGGCACGGTTAGAAATAACTTCGTTGGCGTTCATGTTTGACTGAGTGCCGGAGCCGGTCTGCCAGACAACGAGGGGGAAATGGTCAAGAAGCTTGCCCTCAGCAACCTCAGCGGCAGCCTGCTGGATGGCCTTTCCAACGACTGGGTCTAGGAGATTATTAGTTCACACCCCAGCCATAGGCCAATGGCGAAGAAGGGAAGAGAAGACATACCCAGGCCATAGCGCATGTTAACGGTGGCAGCAGCGCCCTTTAGGATACCAAAGGCCTTGACAATAGCGGGCGGCATGCGATCCTGGGGTTGGTTGATGCGGAAGTTCTCGAGAGAGCGCTCAGTCTGGGCACCCCAGTACTTGTCGGCGGGGACCTGGACTTCGCCAAAGGCGTCGCTCTCGGTACGAGTAGAAACAGAAGACATGTTGGGAGAAGAAGTGTGCAGGGAGCGTAGAGCGGGAATATGAGAAGTGCGAGAAGAAACAGCAGCAGTTCGGGAGAAGAGTGAAGAGGTGTTTCTGCAGATGGTGGCGGTTGAGCGAGAAGCGGCGGTTCCCGCAACCGCTTTGAGAGACACAGAGCGGAACATGACTAAACAAGGGAGGACGAAATCGAGGATTCTACTCGTCAGATGATGGCAGGCAGGGTTAGACGAAAAAAAGCTCAGACAGAAGGCCGGAAACGAGTCAAAACGCTGGGAGCTCTAGTAAGCCGAGGCAGCTTAGTTCCTCTTTCAGAATTGGAGTTGATGGGTTTGGAGGATGTATGATGCAGGAGATCTTCATGTGAAGGCGCGAGGGGGGTACTTACAAGATGAGATTAGATAGCACTTGTGCTCTGCCTGGGTTGAAATACCATGAAAGATGGCAAGGGGATGAGGTGTGAAACAGGAAGAAAGATTCAGTTAACGAAGGGAAATGGAGGTGTTCATTACCCACATCTTTCCCTGGGCCAAGGCCCGCTGGGACCTTTGGCCAAAAAAAAAATTGACAATTTTTTTATTAATTACATTTTTTTCCCCGGCATTTCGCAGTTTGGGCTGCTCCCCCGGGAAAACCCGCAAGCCGACGAACGACCAGACAAACAAGCAATTATGCAGTTTGCGCTTCTATGTCATGGAAGTCGCTTGTACTGAGTTTCTTATCAGATCTAAGAGGGCTCAGCAGTTGGATAGGATGCTGCTTCGCAGCCTGAAGACAAAAGAACCCTATGCTCGTAGTGGCGTTTAGCAGGGTTCTCACCATCACCAGTGTGCATATTTAATCGTTTTGCTGCCATCGTCTTGCAGTATTTGATAGCGGCCAATTCTACTCTCGCACATCACCATGTCAGAACCTTCTGATATTGGATAATGTCTCACCTAGTTGTGTATTACTCTGTATCAGCCAAGTATGACGGCAACTTCGCCGTTCAATTCTTTCAGGGTTACATGATGCCAGTGTATCACGTGATCACAACGAAGCTTCATAATCTCCATTCAATTGCCTACCAGTTGAAGAGATTCCGCGGCAGCTCATCTAAACTTAGGGCCAATCGACAACTTGAGGCTTCCGTGGATTAATTACACCACACCTCAGCATACGGCCATGAGCTCGTCTACTACGCCCTTTCGCATGTTGCGCCAACTGGCGCAGCAACAGTCTCGCCGCACCACTCTCCGATGCCAATTTCTTGCCCAGAGAAAGCCGTTTTCTACGTCTCGGGTACGGGCGTCCGAAAAGCCACAGCCTGCCGACCAACCAGGCTTTGAGTCTCTTGTGGATCGCTCCCCAACTATGGTGCGGACGGGTCAAAAACACGGCATTGGCTTATATTTTCTAGGTTTGTTCTGAGGGAACCCTTCATCTCAAGGGCTGCTGCTAATAGTATCTGCCTAGCCATCATCCCGTTCACTGCTTTCTGCCTGGGAACATGGCAAGTGCAGCGTCTTGGCTGGAAAAGCGATTTGATTGCAAAACTAGAGGACCGTCTTTTGCGTCCGCCACTGCCGCTGCCTCTGCACGTAGATCCAGAGGCAGTGGCGGAATTTGACTTCCGCCGTGTTTACGCCAAGGGCCGCTTTCGGCACGACCAGGAGATGCTGGTGGGCCCCCGTATGCGTGACGGCCAGCAGGGCTACATGGTAATCACGCCGCTAGAACGAGAGGGCGAAAACTCGACGGTATTGGTTAACCGTGGGTGGATCCCTCATGCAAAGAGGGATAAGAAGTCGAGGCCGGACTCGTTGGTAGGAGGCGAGGTTGTGGTCGAGGGCCTGTTGAGAGAACCCTGGAAGAAAAACACATTCACGCCCGAAAACCGGCCGGACCGGTGGGAATTTTACTTCCCCGATGTGAAGCAGATGGCGGGCTTAGTTGGCAGTCAGCCTGTATGGATCGAGTCTACACTGAGTATGCCGTCCTCCCCCCCCCACTGTACCTAGTGTGCTGCCACTGACTCTATACGCTAAAGTTCCCGACTACCTCACGTTCACCGACTACGAGAACCGTGGAGTTCCCATTGGCCGTGCCCCTGAGGTCAACCTGAGAAACACACATGCCCAGTACATTGTTACTTGGTAAGTCTTGGCCGTGCAATCATGATTTCATGTACAATCCTAACGCCATCATTTGTAGGTACTCATTAGCTATTGCCACCACCATTATGCTATACATGGTGGCCAAGAAACCCGTCTCCAGTACGGCCCAACGTCGTGTCAAGATGACTCATCAGTGGTAGAAAAGTAGCATAAAGGTTTGCCGACAGTCTGCACATGCCTAATCTTGGTTGTCATCGTCCGTTTCTTCAGTTCCATCGTTGACAACCTTGGATTTTTTCATCTTGGGCGCAGCTGGCATTCGGATTTCTTGTAACAGTTCTCGGGGGAGGTATTTGTGTGCTTGAGAAAAGAGAGTCGACGTTGAGCTTATCTGTCGCTGCCTGTATAATATTGTTAATGTTGAATTACGCGCCAAATTTTTTTTTTCAGCGACTGCCAGTGCATAGAAAACCTACCTTCTCATAAGCAGTGCTACATCGCTTTCGTCGATTGTTTTGCGGTTCGCATGTTCGGCGTATGCCTTTAGATCGGAACCGACCTGCTCAAAGAACCAGTCTGTTGCAAGACTGAGCTGTTGCAGGGTTTCTGGCGATAACTTGCATTTTCCAAGTCCACTGCGTTGCGCAAACACGAGCGCCAGCCGTTTGACGACTGACGGCGGGATTGAGGGATACTCGATACCATATGCTGATAGCTTGATGCCCCTTTTGCGCGCTTCTCGCCGTTGCCTTTGCATGCTAGAATCGAGTGTGATATCAGGTATGTCTTCGATTTCGCCTCGGTCGTCGTCTTCGGATTCAAGTTGCATTAATGGCGGAAACTCCTTGTCACCGGCGTCCATTCCCACGCCGGCATCTGCCATGGACATGTCGTGTTGTGTAGTCTCTGGTTCAGGTTCAAGATTTTGCAGCCGTGAGATGTCACCGAAGGGTTCTGGCAAGTCGGGAGATTGAGAGCGTAGTTCAACAAAAAGTGACTCTTGCTCGGGCACCGACAGGTCTCCATTCCCACCTGTTATGTCGTTCCGAGTTGTGTCGTCAATTCTACGACACCAATGTATCAGCATAATTCTCGCATAGCAAGGGGGGGGGGGGCGTCCTTGTATCTATCTACCTTTGCATAGTCAAGTCACCGGCTGTTTGGTCAGGAACATCATCGAGATCAATCTGCGGGAAAAATCCAGAATCCACAGCCACGTCGTCACTTCCTAATTGGTGAGGCTGTAAACCCACATCACTAAATCGCATGCTACCCATGCTCATCCGCGAAAGCCGGCGATCAACCAGAATATCATTAGTAGCTCTTCTAGGAAATTCCATCGACTGCATTGTAAGATTCCCCATCGTCTCGTCTTCTAGCAGCATAGATCGTGGCGCCACCAGGTCATCGTCCTCTTCATCACCTTCATCTAGTGGAAGTGTGAACTCTGGTCTACGCATCAACACATCGTCGTCGTCATCCTCATCATCGTAGTCCATACCATTGGATATGTCTGTCTCGTTGCCCGCCACAGACCGCTCGGGCGATTTATTATTTGGCGAAGACGACGATGTATGAACTTCCTGGCTTGCTGGCGCCAGAGACCGACTCAGCATACGAAGAATATCACGTGGTGTCTCCCGCTGGTCACGCACACTCTTGCGGCGGCCTTTTCCAGGGGTGAACACAGCTGCGCGACGCATGTCTAGGGCGCGGATAGCAGCACGGGCGTGTGGTGTAGGCGCATTAGTCACAGTCCGATTGCGTGCTGAGGACTGGCCACGGCGCACGCTATTGAGAAGGTCGCGTGGTGCTGTTTTGTCCAGCGGCGTGCGCACTGGTCGTGCAGTTGAGTTTCCGGCTGGTCGAGCCGGGGTCGCAAAGGCAGCCCGTGTGGCCGGAGGCGGGGAAGAACCGGGACTAGACATGGCTTAGCTGGGTAGGGGAGGTGAATTGAGGGGAATTTCAAACTCGCTCTGTTCTAGGAAGAGACTATGGCAAGTTGAGGGGGGGGGGGGGGGGGGGAAAAGCAAATGGCGCCTTTTTGCTGTAGACAAGTAGGGGGTGGCGATTTGGGTTTTGGGCCTAGGCTTTGCAGCAAAAACCTCGAGAGTACCCAAGCCATTGAAGAGCATCAGCTGCTCGATGATGTCAACGCGCTGGGCGCGTCCTTCGGGCCCCCAGAGAAGCTTATCGATAAGGCAGCATTTCTAGGGTTATCCGGAGTGATACCAGAGGCTTAGGGTCCACAGTCAAGTCAACATCCGATATCTTGAAGCGTCCTCCGTTTTATTAGCCATACTAGAAACGGGACAGTGTCTTCTTAAATACATGCGTTGGTTAGATTTTGCATTTATACTAAAACGAAATGGTATCATATATACACCCCTCTGTGCCGTAAATGCTCTCTCCGTCTGGCCTTTGCTAGGTGGTCTGAACCTTGCCAACTAACATTGCTGCGCACTTAGTAGTGCTACTGACTTCACCTTAGACAATTTTTATAGTGTTGAGCTTCGCCTTCTCGGCCCATTCAGCCGGTAAATGTGTGACACAGCCTATCCGGGAATAGCTACCCTCGACATCTGGACAGGCGCTCACAATAAGGCCACTATAGCCACTATTCATCCAGTTCATGTATGTGAGCAGCACGAAAATCCCCGTTGCCTCAACTTCCTCATCCATATCACTAACATCGGCTCTTCTAGCGTACGTTTGTGCCTGCATTTCATCGTACTTGAAGGTGACCAGTTGGCCATCGGCCCAAAAATGTTGCTTTTTGCTAAGAACACCACCACCCTTGCGATATTGAACAACATGCTCATTTCTACTGCGTGAGCTAGTTATAACAATAGGCAGGAGAGGGGTGTTGAGAATACAGCTGCCGCCTTGGACAGCACCGAATCGATCACCCGGAGCGGTTATGGCTTCAATGTCGACAACGAGAGCCTGGGCTTGTGGGTTCTTCATAGCATGCCATGTAACACCACAGTTGAGAGATGCCCAGGACCATGACGGCGCCTTCTGCTCTGCCTTGGGACATGCAGTAGGCTTAGTAGCTGAGCCCGGGATGGACTGCCACATGAGGTCAAAGACAAACGTATCACCCCACAGGCCGGCAACATAGCGCGATGTGCTCGCCTGTGGCATCTGGCTGGCCAGCCCGCCAATGCCAACGAGCCGATCCTTGCTATATCTCAAGTCCCGCTCCGAGTACATTTTGACAAGGATACGCCATTTGGCCACGTCGGTAACTTTCCCAAGAGTGTCGGCTACTGTGATGGTATATGGCGGGCGCTGGTCCTCGCTGCGGCGGTGGGTCCGGCATTCATAGACAACAGCACCGGGAGAAAAGTGGACAATTCTGTTAGCCAGGTACAGTTCCTGGAAGGCCCAACTCCGGCTGTAGAGAGGGCCCTCCCGGCGCAGTGTGGCCCAGGATGTCGTGAAAGGGGGGTCGAATATGCCTTGCACAGGCGGGGTTGACAGAGTTGAGCGCCGGCGAACTACGAGGGACACTTCCTTTCCGTTGGGACAGGCAAACGGCACTACATGGGGCTTCCATTCGTCGTCACGGGGCCCCAGAAAGGTGATTGTCGGGTCGGCTGACGAGGCAGCTGCAAGCACAACGAAGGCGTGGGTATATATGTCTCCCATTTTAGTGGTTTCTGACTTCCAGTCGGCGTCGTCATCCTGCAGAATACAAAGAGCATCAATCCAGAGGTACGTCAAGCCCAGCAGCCGGGCGGCTTTGATGGCGTCGCGAAACACTACTGGCAGCTTGCTAGGGTCGATGAGTTTGAGAAGCTCGGCCCTGTTTTTTCGGGTGAGCTGAAAGTGAGTGTCGGTACCTCTGCAGTAACTCAGGGCAGCCCAGGCACGCTGGTACGCACACGGCTTTGTGCTGTATTCTCTCAGTTGAAGTTGACTGTCGTCGGTACCCAGGTGAATCATGCGCGAAGGTGTAAAAATAGCAGATTTACGGGGCTTGCAGAACTGATGATCTTGGTAGCACTCAGTCAAGCACTTTCTGGCGAAGTCGATGCACAGGCTAGCATCAGATGCGCGAGGAGCGGCAGTGCCTACTGACGGGCCCAGGGGCAGCTCCTTTGGTTCTTTGGCGTCAGGTGGCATGGGGAGTAGAATCTCAATGTCGATGCGTGAACGGCGGCCATTAGCAGGCGGCAGGAAGTTCAGACAGTTGATTACCAGTGGATGGCCTTCCCGTATCATGAGACAGATTGATGGCGAGCTGTTTTTGTCGGGTTCGGCCTCGGCATTAGCGTGAGCAGGCCAGGATGGCTTGCCGTCAGGGCCAATGAAGAATCGGTCCAGGGCGTCGCATATCAGACTGCAATGCCGACAGGATCTGAGGGGGCGGCCAGACTCCAAGTCAGTATTCCGGACCTCAGCTATGCTATTTGGTGGAATGTCGATCAGCATCATGGCCGGAGGCATGGGATTTGTGCCGGGTGGAAAGACGAGATGGGGTGCCTGGCCGTCATCGCCAGGGTCTTCCCATTTTGCAGCAGTCTTGGCGCTTTTGCTATCGGAAGATGTGACCTGCAAGTTGTTGCATACGGGACATGAGCTGCGCTTTGATGGCCTACTACAGCGCGTGCCTTTGCGAAATATACCGTTGAGGAAGGACATGGCGGGTGAGAGCGGCTGGCTGGCTGCAGGAAATTGACAGCACTGGTGGCTAAGAATAAGGGCCAACCTCGTGAGCGAGGGGGCCAGGCGCGTTGGAGACAAGGAAGATAAAGCTACAAGAAGAGGAGGATGTATATGGGCGTATGGGATACACAAGGAAGGGAGGGTGCTGAGAGCTTGCCAATGGTCAAGGCGTGGATGGCGAGAGAGGCTATGCCTTTGGTTTGGGCCAGACAGGAAGCTAGATAGTATGGTGTGAGAAGAGGAAGGGGGAGAGAGAGCAGAGAGAAGGAGAGAAGAGGCAAGGCGGGAAGAAAATAGAAGAAAAAAGATTGGAGATAAAAAAGAACCAAGCCGTCACCAGACGGCATAATACAAAGAAAGGTTTTAGTCTCTAATAGCAGAAACGCTAGGGAAGTGAACGCTTTTTTTTTTCTTTTTTTTTTTTTTTTTTTTTTTTTTTTTTTTTTTTACTCTACAACGACAAGCAAAAAAAAACAAGCGAAACGGAACTAAAAGAAAAGAAACCGGGGTGAGAGAAAGCCCTTCGTCTCGTCTTGTCTCGCGCCAGAGGGCAAGCTCGAGAGACGTGGTTATCTGTGGCCTTTTTGTATGTGTGTATATAAGCCAATTAAGCTAGAGCCAGCCTAGAGAAATTCTTTTCAAGCTTCTTTTGCAAATAAGGCATTCCTTCCTTTGATCGGCCAAATAAAGAAACAATAAATGAGCAGAGAAGAAAAGAAAAAAGAATAAAATGGAATATAAAATTCTTTAGCCCAAAAGCTCTGATTTTGATTTATCCCTTGAAGATTTCTCTGATACCGCCCGCATTTATGCTGCTATTTATATATCTGTAGCCAGCCTAGAAAGGGTCCCTCCCCCCCAGGCCCTAAAGACAACTCCCGCTTTACCTCACTCGGTCGTGTCAGAAGAGAAACATTATGGCGGGAGAGAACGAAGAACGAATGTCCAAGCTTCTGTCTTATTTTTTCCTCGTTCTTTTGTTGCGCTGTTGGGCTTCCCCGCGGCAGAAGGGGGGGGGCACGAGAAGGAGAGAAGGAGAGAAGGAGAGAAGGAGAGAAGGAGAACGAGAGAAGGAGAGAACGAGACAAGGAGAACGAGAGAACGAGAACGGGAGAACGAGAACGGGAGAACGAGAACGAGAGAACGAGAGAACGAGAACGAGAGAAGAACGAGAGAGGCAGCATTGTGACAGATAAGAATATCGACAGCAGCGTCTTCTCTCTCCCATCCCTCCTCCCTCTCCCCTCTCCCCTCTCCCCTCTCCCCTCTCCCCTCCCCCCTCTCCGCCCCATCGACAGACACAGCCATTGCCCGGCCGTAGGCTCTCGCCATTGTGCCTGTTTACTCAGCCTGTTAGCACAAGGGAGTTTAGTGACCCAAACATACAGCACCATGTGCGTGCAAGGGCTGTGATGCACCTCGTGCAAGATGGCCTTCCTATTACCTAACGGGCCCCAGCGCTGGCGGCCAAGTCTGGAGATTTGGGGTCTTGATTTGGCTGCGCCAGGGATAGGAGCAAAAAGATAGACGGGGGAGAGTCAGTTTATTGTGGGTATGATATCAAATCCACATATATCAAGCGGCATTATATCTGATTACGACTTATGATGCTGCAGCCCCGGAAATATAGCCTAAAGGAAACATTCAAGGCGTAGGGAAAGAAATCCTTCCTTCTGTTTCGTATGCTGTTTGTCGTTCGTTGTTGTTGTTGTCAAAAGAGGCTCTTATGTTGTTTGTTAGTGCTCTGTAACAAGCGTCCTGTAGGTAGGGACCCTGCAGCACGCTGTAAAGGCCCAGCCCCAGCCCAGTTGACAGCGGGACCACAATTGATTGTGCCCGCTGATCCACTGCTCGTACTGGCCGATTGATTGGCTGGGTCTGGGCCGGCGACCAGGGCCAGCCTCAGAAAGTTCAGCCCTGTAACCCAAGTTCATGCTGCTGCATCACCTCTATGCTATAGGCGGCCTCGATAAGCAAAAGCTCGACTCCAGCACGCGAATTACAGGGCGTGCCTTGTCCACAAGGCAGTGCCGACGGCGACGGCCATCATCGTCTGGAGCAATCCACAAATTCTGCCAGTCTGCCGGAGATTCTCTCGTTCGTTTTATTCTTTATCCCATTCATTTGTGAAAAGTCTGCAGCCTAGCATAAGGCTCTTCCCTCCTCGAACCCCACTTGAGACATGCCGCAATTCTGCTCACTCTAGAGACGAAACAAACACGAGCCCTCTGTGCAGCACTGATGTTTCCTTTGGCTTCTGTTGCGCGCCTCTGGCCCCTTGCGACGCTTCTCAAGGAACAGAAAAGAGCTTCCATAGCACGGCCACCGGCTCTTGCGGCTTGCGGCTTGCGGCTTACGGCTTGCGGCAAGGAATCCGGTCCTTCGTTCCAGCGCGAGAAAAGAAAAGAAAAAATAAAAAAAATAAAAAAAAGACACCAATAAAGCTTTTAGGATGCATGTCAAAGGCCCACCCTTGTGCCTCAGCTGGCCACGAGATCGCGAAAAGTTTTTATTTTTTATTTTTTTTATCAGTCTTTTCCCTAGCCTCCCACCAGCGTAGGATTCTTCTGCCTTTGTCCACTTCATAGTTACACCATTGTGCGTGATGCTGAGGTGCTCCTGACATCCTTTTTGTGCACACGCACACACACGCGCACACGCACACACACGCACACACGCACACATCGTTTCTTTGCTGAGGAGCTACACTTCCCCGAAGACGGAGACATTGCTACTACTTGCGTCCCTGCTTCCAAGTGCGTCACCTCATGCTTCCTCATCCAGCCACGGAGTCATGCGTACCTGCGAAATAATCCTCTCGCTTTGACTAACTGACCTCTGCCTCAAAAATTACAGTGTACATTTACGCTGGCAGTTTCAACACCCTCTGTTATAGGCAGCCCAAATACCGGTCCGAACAACGCCGGCATCATGAAAACTCGACCCACCCACCACACGGCTCGCCACACGGCTTTGGCCTCTCTAAACGCATGTCCCGACCCATTTTTGCTCTTTTCGTCTCTTCTTTATTCTCAAACTAATCTTCGCTTTACTACGTTTGCATCTTCATGCAACCCTAGTGTTGATGCCGAAGCAAAGAACAGGCTAGACTATCGGAGCCATGTTTAGTGCTGTTGCGAAGATGAACCCGTAGTACAGCCAACTGGAAACTGGAAACCACTGACCGGGGTGCCTGTATGTACGTATGCATGCATGCATGCGTTCAACACAGCTCCATTGCTACAATATGCACACCCACCCTCTCACTCACTCACTCACTGCCTTGCCCAGCCAACATCGTCTTGCATGCATGTGGCTCCCAACAAATTTGCTCGCAGCCAGTCAACGCACCCACAAGGGCTACATTGCCAGCTCATAGTCATTGCACTTGGTAGGTTTGCTTGGTTTTGTTCCTTGATGCGCTTTGGCAGACTAACTTCACTCCATTTGCTTGGTGGAGCAAACTGGCTGGATAAGCTGGCTACCCAGGTCCTTTTGTAGAGCGTTTACTCAATACGCACAACCAAATTGCCTCGTTTTTTGTAGACTTCTCACGGCCTTGCCGTGCACTAAGTTCTGGAGTTGTCTCCATAGACAGCGATGTTTAAGCTACTAAATATAGCATGCTAGGAAGAAAAAAATTCAGTATATCGACATGACTAAGTGAGTTGCAAGTTAAAGACCCAGCTCAGGGCCTCAGGGCCGATACTGAGCACTTTTAAACTCATAAAATAGCATATATTTGATAGTATAGACACAACAGACACCTATGGTGTTGTTTGGCCACAGTGTCTCCGGTAGACGTACGATATATCCAAGGCACCTCGTCCACCCTGCTGGCTCGCAGGCCGAGTTACTCTTGTCAAGCTCATCGGAGACAGCATTAGCAGTGCTGCGAGTAGTGTGTCGTAAAAGCTTAAGTCAGCCCTAACGTGTGATGCACTTCTCCTTCATCATGCGATTTGACGAACGGCAAAGGCCTGGGGATCAAGATAACTAGTAGGATTCTCCCGAAAGGAGAGAGGCAATGGGCCGCACGTAGTATATACAAGTCTCTTCAACCTCTTCTGTGTAGGGCTGAGTAGAATATAGACGGGTCAGGGTGTATCAACCACCTTCACCGGTGTCAAGGTCATTGCTGCCGTGGACAGCACTCGTCGGGAAAGGCAACCAACAGCCTGGAGTCAAGAAACAACAGCTTGGACCCAAAAAACAATAACTCCATGTCAATAGCAACCACTCAAGCATCACGGCTCTTCATAAAGTTATCCTTCTTATCACGGCACACTAGGGTTAATAGGGTTACTTTCTCAGTGAACGCAAGCAGCAGCTTACAAGGCAGCTAGCTAGCTCCCTACAGCAAATCTCCAATCCAATCTCCTATCAGCACCGTCGCTTGTGATGAAACAGAGTGATTTTCAGCTCTTCAAAAATACTCTGGCCGTGCCAAATTTTGCTGCTATCTTTGAAGCCGTCTCTTCCGCATTCACCATTTTATCACCATCCAAACCAAGTCTGGGGATTCAAATAACGCCTACAAATGACTCGCTCATCTGGCCCCAGGACTGTCCGTCCGCAATATAGCGCAGTCTCCCTTTGCAATACCGACTCTCTACATGTCGATCTTCTTACTATCCAGAAGTGCGACACCCCTATGCTTGCCCGGGCTCCTATCGTACCTGCACCTACCACCGCGACCGCCACAGTGACTGCGCCAACAACCGCTACCAGCACATCACCCGACTGTATCGACTATATCTCTAGAAACTACAAGCCGCAAAACTGTAGCCGGAGGGCACCCGAAGTCGCTACCTTCAATGCCAAAGCGCCCGAGGGGCTCGACGCCCCGTTTGCCAAGTTTCCCGGTTCGTCTTTCTTTATTCTCCTCTCGCCCTCCCCCATATCGCCCATGGCAATCCCACTAAACATCGCGCTTTCTCTCCCATCTTAGCCAAGCTTCACGCTAGAAAAGTCGCCGACGAGCTATACAATGCCCACCGCGTGTCCAAGGGTCTCGTGTTTCTGCCTGGCCAGCCCACAACTGAGTATGAGGACTCAGACCAAGGCCCTCGCTTCCGCCAGCGTCGATAGTAAGAAATCTACTTCACCGGCTTATGCTCTTTGTTTTGCGTGTATGTTTTGAATCTCTGACTTGCTATTCAATCCCCTTAAAAAGCTTTTTCTACATTACTGGCGCAAACTTTCCAAACTGTTACGTCACCTATGACATTGGCCAGGAACACCTGATCCTTTGGGTGCCCTATGTTGAGCCCCGTCAAGTCCTATGGTACGGATCCACCCCTAGTCCTGAAGAGTGTCTTAGAAAGTATGACGTAGATGAAGTCCGCTTTGCTGCACAGCTGCCAGAGTATCTCCAGGACAAGCTCCGGTTCGATCTTACCCTTTACCTTCTTCACAAAGACCAGGCCCCTCAGTTTGATCATGGGATTGTCAATTCTCTTCATTACCGCATCAATACGTCCTTTCTGCAAGAATGCATGGACGAGGCCCGTGTTGTCAAAACTCCATACGAGGTCGCCATGATCCGCAAGGCCTGTGCCATATCTACACTAGCCCATCGCCAAGTCGCCGCACAGTTGCTTACTCTGAAGAATGAGCGGGAGATTGAGGCCGTCTTTCAAGCTACTTGCACAGCCAGCGGTGCCCGCGATCAAGCCTATCCTATTATTGCTGGTTCCGGCGTTAACGCCAGTACTTTGCATTATGAAGAGAACAATGCCCCTCTCCAGGGCAAAGAACTGGTTGTTTTGGATGCTGGCTGCGAGTGGAACTGCTATGCTAGCGACATCACTCGCACGTTGCCGATCAGCGGTCGCTTTTCACAGGAGGCTTTAGACGTCTACAAAGTCGTTGACAAAATGCAACAAGAGTGTTTGGACAGCGCCAAGCCCGGGGTATTGTATTATGCTCTCCACCTGCATGCCTCTCGCGTTGCTCTTGTTGAGCTAATGGATCTGGGAATCTTGCACAACGGCTCGGCCAAGGAAATCTGGGACGCTGGCACAATTTCTGCCTTTTTCCCCCATGGCCTAGGACATCATGTTGGCCTGGACGTACATGATGTGTCTGGCCGCGATCGCCTACTTCTACTAGGTGAGGAAAGCCCAAAAGTTCGGGGCTACCGTAGCATGAAGCGCGAGATAGTTACTCCCGAATCGCTTTCCAGCGCGGTGAGGCTCTTTGATACTTCTCCGCCGCCGTACCACGGCCGCCAAGCTCTCCAGCCCAACATGATTGTGACTATCGAGCCTGGCATATACTTTTGCCGCGAGTACATTGAAGGCTATTTCCTGTCAAACCCAACCCATGCGCGCTTCTTGAACACAACAGCGCTGGAAAGGTATTACCCTGTTGGTGGTTGCCGCATCGAAGACGACATCCTGATTACACCCAGCGGCAATGAGAACCTAACTCCAGCACCAAAGGGACAGGAGCTGCTGGATATTATCAATGGTCGTTCTTAATGTTGATTGTTGCGTGTTATGATGAGCGCCGTCTGCTTTCTTGCATCACTTAGTATAATATATAGCCTTTATGTCGCAGATTTACTATACGTCGCTCGTTGTGTGCTAAGCTCTGAAGTAGAGAAGAGACTTGGCTGCTAGTTCATGTCATACACCCAGCTCCTTGATTAATACTTGTTTGTCACGACATGACGCTCCTGTAGTGCCAGCTTGGCAAGAAAAATAAAAGGCTTGTTGTATTTGGTATCAATCTGCAATACATCTGCATTCTAGTCTGTTAGAAAAGATATTTCCCATAGCTACGGTTTGTGTCCATCCGATAAAACGCACCCCCTTGCATGTGTGTTACAGGTACTTGACGTGTTGCATTCTCCCCTTGCGCTTGTACATGACGTACAAGCCAACTAGGACAACCTGACTGCAGATAATAATCCAAATCAAGCGGCCATGACTGGAGCGTACAGTAGTCAGATTGTCAGTTAGCGTGCTGTGGTGTCTGCCCATCTGACTAGCGAGCTGGTTTTCGAGGGTGCGAATACTGGTTTGGATTTCGGAGTGGGAGCGCTTTAGCTCTGCTTCAAGCGAGCTGACTTTGGCGGTAAGTTCACCGAGGGCACTGAAGCGCGACATGTCATTGCGCACATCGCTGCGAAAGCTTTCTAAAACCTTCATGAGGTTGCTATTGTGCTGGTTGGCAGTGTCTTTGGAGAGCTTGACTGAGTGGTAGATTGTAGAGATATGGTGGTCAAGCACCTGTAGGCGGTCGTGGAGGTCAGTAAATTGCAGTAGCGCGTCTCTGATAGTGGAAGCATCGGTATCGGGCAAGGTTCCATCCATGTTGTCGTCCTCGGATGTAAATTGTTGCTGTTGTTGCTGTTGCTGCTGTTGCTGCTGTTGCTGCTGCTGCTGCTGCTGTTGCTGTTGCTGTTGCTGTTGCTGCTGCTGCTGCTGCTGGTCGACAGCAGGAGGGGTAACTGATTCCGACATGACCACAACCTTGAACAACTCAAACGAATCTGGTACATCAGGAGTCGTAGCCGTGACACCTAAGCGGTAGCCGACAGGAATACGGACATGATCAGTCTCGAAACAGACATATCCATCGACCTCGACGCGGAAAGTCGCAGCATCCTGACGAAGCTTAATTTGCGAGGGTCGACCTAAGTTGCGGTACGAGTACCGGCAGTGGCCAAACGCTAGACCCTCGATATTATTCTCGAGACTGTAGTCCTTGGACCCATCGTTGAGAAAGCCTCGTACCATGCCTACGCCGCTTTGCATATCCAGAGTCAGCGATAGACCCTTGAAGTTCCTGGCGCTATAGACACTTTCGGCCTGGATAACGTCGGGGCCGTTTTCTACCAGCCATATGTTCAGATTACCGCCGCCTCGATCAGGGCCATTGGCGCGGAAATCGACATCAGCAACCCATGTAGGATGCAGAAGATCATGGTCAGACCAGATAGCGCCTTTCTCGTTTCCGGGGTCCAGAGGCGTTAGGACAATGCGATTTGACAAGATTTCGGGCTCGTTGGGCTGTCCGCCGACGTTGAAATTGGGAATGCGGCCGTTTTCGACGGTTATGCTGAGGTGAAATTAGTTTCTCTGCCTGTTGCTGGTATTGGGTATGGAAGAGAAAGGCAAAAGTTACCGTCCAGAGTAGCCAAAGCTAAACTCGTTGAGAAGGAATTGCGCATCGGCAAAGCCAGCAGATAGCAGGGCGGCCGCAAGGGCAGCTGAAATTTGGAAGCGCATAGTGAAGCGATGGAAGCTACAAGAGTAAGAAAAACGCAGAAGACAGACAGGCAGGCAAGTAGTGAGAGAAATGCCAAAGTCAAGAGTTGTGGATGAAGAGAAACAGGTCCAAGTAGATTGATGCAAGAGCACAAGCCTGTCTGTCTAGCAAGCCCGAGTTTTCTTAGTGCAAGTTCTAGCGGACAGTCAACGGCTTTGTCGTCAAGTTCGTCGGTCCCAGTATTAAGGACACTTTTCCGGTAACAGCCAGGCACAGGCCAACCAGCTTTACGGAGATCTGTTACAGATGGCTGTCAGTGCGGTTTGAGTGTCTTGGAGCACTTTTCCAGAGAAGAACAAGGTGGCGACAAGCCCTGTAGATGTGAAGCAGCAGGGGATATTACAGTGGGTGGTTGTTGTATATATAGATGGAGGCACGTTTTGGGGGATGGATAAGGGCATAAGAACAGGCGACGGGAGTAACCAAAGTTGCTAAAAACGGCAAGGGATTGATTGATTGCAATTGGCGATGGGTGGAAGTTGAGTTGGATGTAGACACAAGAAAACAAGGAAAGGCGGCGGTCGATGGATGAGCTGGGGCTCAGCTAGCTTTGTGGTTGAGTGAGTAGCTTTGGTTGTTCTTGGTATAGCTCTAGCCTTGCAGGCCTATCGGCAATATGCGATTAGTGTAAGATGGCAGGTAGCAGTAGCAGTAGCAGTAGCAGTAGCAGTAGCAGTAGCAGTAGCAGTAGCAGTAGCAGTAGCAGTAGCAGTAGCAGTAGCAGTAGCAGTAGCAGTAGCAGTAGCAGTAGCAGTAGCAGTAGCAG
>JAXHKN010000348.1:0-28600 GCA_038407165.1 Ceratocystis variospora | reverse complement strand
CGGAGGATGGGGGGGAAGGTGGTAGATGAATGTGGTCCACAGAGACAATGCGAATATAAACTGGGGGGGAAAAGTGGTTGGGGATGAGGAAGGGGAAAAGTGGGGGGGGGGGGTATTAGTGGCGAAAACCACAGAAATATTGGCCTTGTGAGTCCTAAGAAAGCCAAAATCCAAACAGAACGGACTGACTGTCAGAACAAACAAGAGAACAAGAGAGCAAGAGGGCCTTTATGGGCAGTGGTTGGCAGGCCTATCTATCTGGCCAGGTTAGCCCAAAGCTTCCTTTTTTTTTTCTTGCCTAGCTTGACTGGGAGGAATCGTTAACTCAACAAGGACAAAGCCAGGGGCGTGCGTTTCTCTCTGCTCTGTACCTGATCAGACCAATAAAAGCATTAACCTGTGAGATCTTGGGGCTTGGCAAAAATTTGACCTTACCACTTGGCTACATACATGTTGCTACGCTGCGCGACGCTGCAGCACATGGCGTATGTACCCTGGCAGATATGCACTTCATTGCTTCAAGAAGCCAAACGTGCAGCCTAGACAGGGGCTGGCTGGGGCTTGAACTTTAGTGGGACGGTGCGGTAAGGAACGATCAATTCAGCAAGCATTAAGCTATTAACCACCCACCAATGGCTGCGTGCTAGACCGCAACGATTATTTGATGCAATGATCTCTGCTTGCGGCTGTAATATCACGTTTGCGCTTTTGCACTGGTGGTTTGGTGGTTCTGCTCTCCTATACTGCACTTGCACTGCGTATCTGCTGTTTTTATGTGCGGCTCTTTCTCAAATAGGGTGGTTTCCTATTCAAATCATCTCATTTGTCACATGTGTAACCCTCGCCTTATTTAAGGTCCCCCTTCTCCCGCCCCCCCCCCCCCTTTTCCTTCTGCCCACACACTATAGCAACCAGCCAGCACACCACCTGCTTACTCTGGTCTTTTCACTCTGTTTTCTCCTAATTTCCCACCCTAAACACTGATAGTTCCAGGCACTTAAAAAGCTTACGGCCGGACCGGGACCTTTTCCTGGCCAGGCAACCAACTTAAGTTAAAGTTGGGGTTCACTTGACCATAAGGGGATGTGAAACTAGGTCTAGGTCTACTCCGCCACGCTAGACTATCTGCCAAATTCCCATGAGGTCGAACAGGGGGCCAATACGACTACTAACCCCTTTCCCTGCATTGCTAGCCTTGACAGGGTCGGTCTTCTGATTTATCCCGCTGGCCCTTGCGGCGCCATCCCAAGGTTTCTTGCGTCCTCTGGAATGTCCGGAAGTGTCGCTATTACAAGCACTTTTTGCACCTGGAACGGGGGCAAACTCAATGCCTCGAGCTCCGCCTGTTACCCGCAGGAACAGCTCGGCTTGTATGGGCCCGTAAACTTCCTATGCTCTCACCGCGTTTGTTAGCGCATCGCGCTCGGGATTGCGGTTTTCGCCCTGTAGGTCCTGAGATGACGCGGCTTTGTTCATGTAATTTAATGCTGTGCATCGTGGTATTCACTACTACGGCAATCCTCAGACCCGTGGTATTTGCTCAGCACCCCTTGAAATCTCACAACTTGGCCATCTTGTCTTGATCCTCGCTGTATCTCTTAAAGTATGGTGCTCGTTTATTTTAACAAAGTACTTGTTATTGTTCTTTAATATCCTATTTGTCACATGGGCCGACTTGACCAAAGGGCTTGGCGTCGATCCACCCTCGTTTCTTTGAAGACTCCTATCAAAACTGAGGGTTCGGAAAACAGAACAACACAGTTGTCGGGTCCACGAGAAGGCCGGTGGCTTCGGGGCGTGGAGGTTCGTGAGATCCGAGCGGCGCCGTTCTAGCTGGGCTTCCTCCTTGCAGGCTTCCTCCTTATGGGTTTACCACCATGGTCACACTTCGGGCGGGAAATCTGTATCGGGAAAGCGTCTGAGCGCGACTCTTTGCGGGGGCTCATTCAATCAACGGCTCGATATATCGGCCTCTCAGAAACGCAATATCCGAAGTGTGTTTGCTGTTCAGCAGAGGACAACATGGAACGTGTATTTCAGGTGTAGTGTGGTAAACCCCGAAGTCCCTGTATCGGAAGCCGGCCGCTTCCAGCCATCCTTGGACTTGTCTCTAGAGAGGAAGCTCATGAATGCTTTTCAAGGAGGCGTTCAAGTTGATATTACTGTATCTTGGCAGGACTTTTAGTTCCCACACTCAATATGTGCTGATTGCAAGTGCTTGTGGCTGCTCGGTGGCTATAGGCTGTGGACGGGGAAGTCCCAGAGAGTCGCGTCCTATTTTTCTAGAGTTTGCGAGTTCGTTGCCGCATTTGTCTGTGCTCAGGAAGCTGGAAATACATGACTTGTCGGATGCTGACATGGGATAAACGGTGCCTTGCCTGTCTTGCCCTATCTTCGCCAACCGATGGAACTTGAGGGCTATTTGCTCGCTACAGTTTGTCTGAGGAAGAGACAGTCATGTGCAGCTTGGTTGTTGATAACCACAAGGATGCTGTCGGCCAAGGTGTGTAGGGTGAATGGAATGCTGTTCTTAGGCCATTTAGCACACCTGCGAGTTTCACATCAGATGCTCCCTGGCTTGTCCCGAGTAAGCCACTTCTGCTTCCCTCTTTGATAGATGGCGGAGTTCCAATTAACGAGCGCGCCTCCGAGCCTAGAGCTGCCTCAGCATACTGTGGTGGTTTTGGCCACTCTAAATTCTGCTGTGGCGGAATCATGTGCTTCTCTTGTCTTTGTTGTTGTCTGTTGCGCTGCTGGTTGGGGGCTTATTGAGGTCTAGGAGACGTTTTGCACACCGTTGCGGATGTCTGGCAAGTCCGTATAGGGTTCCGCTCTATCCCTGATGACTAGAGGAAGGCATGTTTGGCTAAGACTAGACTGGCCACCTTGCAGTAAATTCCACTCCTGCACTTGTTCTCTAGACAAAGAGGCAAAGGGGGCTCACAGTATAGTGTTAATGCTGCGTAGAGTGGGGTTCTGCGTGGGCAGCGTTGTTGCTTGCAGAGCAACCCCGATGGTATACAACTTACCATAAAGAAGACCAAGTGAACATGTGACTTTGGCCCTAGGTTTCTTTGTGATATTTTGCAGGTTAGTTGATAACCACCAACCTCACATCAACCAACACCAGACTACCATCGGTTCATCAACTTTTACCAGGCTACTCAAGTGGCTGTAAGCCATGTATATTCCAGCTCTCTTTTTGTACTTGATACTATCTTTTAGATATGACGACCCTGTTTGAGATAGCGGCCTCTTTTAACTGACTGACACTCCTGGCCCACACATCGATGTAATGCCACGCAATGAGAATCTCATGACTCCCGAGGAGGAAACACGTCAAATCCGACAGGCCCTTGAAGCCAAGGGCAAACGGGCCGAGGCCAACTTCTTGAAAGAACGGGACGGCAACGCAAAACAATCCAATCAGATGACTTTTTCCGACTTGCTGCTAGGCGGCTTTCATGAGCAAAATGGCTGTTGCAAGTTCCACCGCCCTCGGTTTCACAGGACTAGTAGTAGGCTTACTTCACCTTTGCATCCATCGATTGATGGTTAGAGCTTCCTACCCATGGGAACAAAACCAGAGACATTCTTTCTAACGATTCGAGGCTTTTCCACCCCGATGTCGCTTGTAGACTTGAGTCAATCAGGTATCTCCCACCCCATTATCATCGATTGTGAGTAGCACATGCCTATTGCCTAGGAAATGCACCCTGAGCTTGCTCCTCAATATTTGAACAAATAATCGGCAACTCTGAAGCTCGACGCGCCTTCAGTCTTGCTAACGGCCCTTTGTAGCCACAGATAAAACCAGCTTTGGTCCCTGGCTTGAGAACGAGATATCGAGGCAGGAAACTCCGCTTGTGCCTCGAGCCGGGGGACGTAGCCTGACCGCGCCAATGGAACAAGCACCGGGGAAGAAATCCAAATGGCATGGCCTGTGCTATGCAGGATAAGGCATCGTGGACCATGTCAAGATTACTTTCAGCCCTATCGATCTTGTCAAGGAGGTTGCAAGCAAGAAAGGTAGACCGACCACTAGGCGAGCTGCTGCATAATAGCCATTTGTGGCGCAAGCAAGAAGAAAGGGAAGTTGGTTGCGCTCAGTACCCTTGTGCCTGTGGCGTCTCTATATTACAGTGTGGCGCAAGTGCGCTTCAGCTTGACCACGGGAATGGTCGGAATTATGACAGCCTTCGGTCCCGCCTTCCGTATTGGATAGTTTTTTTTGGAGCCTTGGAAAATACCGGACCCAGAAAAAAAACTGGCCTCAGAGCAACCGGTTGGTAGCCGCAATAACAAGGCATGCGACTTAACTTGGCTAATTATAGCCCTGAGGTAAAGGCTCGGCTGAACTTCGCCTACACCTGGTAGCGACCAAACGTCGTTTTTCACTCGCATTTTGTTAAAGCTATAATTGCTCTCCTCTGCTTCCCTTTTCGCGAACCTGTGGTAACATTTTTTATTGCCAATCGTCGCTATCTACGAGATATCTCGTTTTTCCCCCTTGTTTTTCTTTTCCACAATGCTTTCGAGTTCCTTAATACCCCGCGCTGTTGCCCGCTCAGCCTTCAGACAGACTTGGTGAGTCAAATCAGAACTTGGTCTCGGTGATTTGTTTTCTTATGGCCGGCTAGCTGAGCTGGCGCTTGCTTGTATGCTTGGTCGGAGTAAAACTCTCTAAAGGTCGCTCGTCCGCAGTAGCCAGTCTAGAGTTGTCTTTGCTACCTTCTTCGCCGTCTTCTTTGCAGCGCTTTTCTCTCTCGCAACGACTGACTCATTCCCTCTATAGTGCCGCCTCCCCTTCAAAATGGGTGCGCATGTACTCTTCTGCCACTGGTATGCGTCCCGCCTGGAACAGCGATTACTGACTGTTCTCTGGCCGCTCTCTCGGAAACGATGGTTCATTACAAGTACAGGGGTACACGCTAACACATGGTGGTCTACAGAGCAGAAGGATCTCGTCATCATCGGCGGCGGTGTCGCTGGCTACGTCGCCGCTATCAAGGCCGGTCAGGAGGGTCTCAAGGTATGAAATTATGCCAGGCTCTGGCCGCCAGTCAAATCTACTCACACTTGGTCCCGCACAAGCGTCTAACGTGTTGTCTCCCTCTAGGTCACCTGCATCGAGAAGCGTGGCACCCTCGGTGGTACTTGCCTCAACGTCGGCTGCATTCCCTCAAAATCGCTCCTCAACAACTCCCACCTCTACCACACCATTCTCCACGACTCCAAGAGCCGCGGTATCGAAGTTGGCGATGTCAAGCTTAACCTGGCCAACCTCATGAAGGCCAAGGAGACTTCCGTTAACGGTCTTACCAAGGGCATTGAATTCCTTTTGAAGAAAAACAATGTTGAGTACCTCAAGGGCACTGGCTCCTTCGTCAACGAGAACGACATCAAGGTTGACCTCAACGATGGTGGTGAGACCACCGTTTCTGGCAAGAACATCCTGATTGCCACTGGCTCAGAGGCTACTCCCTTCCCCGGCCTGGAGATTGACGAGGAGCGCGTGATTACCAGCACTGGTGCCCTGTCCATGAAGAAGGTTCCCGAGTCCATGATCATCATTGGCGGTGGCATCATTGGTCTGGAGATGGGCTCGGTATGGTCTCGTCTGGGCTCCAAGGTCACTGTTGTCGAGTTCCTAAACCAGATTGGCGGTCCCGGTATGGACACCGAAATTTCCAAGTCTGCTCAGAAGCTGCTCAAGAAGCAGGGAATTGACTTCAAGCTTGGCACCAAGGTCATGGGTGGTGACAAGACTGGCGAGAAGGTCCAGCTGCAGATTGAGTCTGCCAAGGGTGGCAAGTCCGAGACTGTAAGTTTGAATAATGCTACCTTATTGCCGCACCATGACACGGGTTAAGCCTCGCGCCCCTGTGCTGGGGGCTTTAGCTGATAAAGCCTCGTTGACAGCACTGCGCCAATACCCTGTGTTTTATGCTGAAAATAGCGCTAACATGTTCCTCCTCCCATATATAGCTGAATGCGGATGTTGTTCTCGTCGCCATTGGACGTCGCCCCTACACTGGTGGCCTGGGTCTTGAGAACACCCCCGTTGAGCTGGATGAGCGTGGCCGTGTCATTATTGACTCCGAGTTCCGCACTTCCGTGCCCCACATTCGCTGCGTTGGTGACGCCACTTTCGGTCCTATGCTGGCCCACAAGGCTGAAGAGGAGGCCGTTGCCGTTGTCGAGTACATCACCAAGGGCCACGGCCACGTCAACTACGGTGTTATCCCCTCTGTCATGTACACCCACCCCGAGGTTTCATGGGTTGGTCAGACTGAGCAGGACCTGAAGGCTGCTGGCATTCCTTACAACGTCGGAACCTTCCCCTTCAGCGCCAACTCTCGTGCCAAGACTAACCAAGACTCTGATGGCATGGTCAAGATGCTGGCTGATCCCGAGACTGACAGACTACTGGGTGTCCACATTATTGGCCCCAATGCTGGTGAGATGATTGCTGAAGGTGCTCTGGCTCTGGAGTATGGCGCCTCCACCGAAGACATTGCCCGGACATGCCATGCCCACCCCACTCTGGCCGAGGCTTTCAAAGAGGCTGCCATGGCTACCCACTCTCAGGCTATCCACTTCTAAGCGGCTTGGGGAAGGGCTAAGTTTTGAGCCTGGATTTTGAGCGCATGCGTAGTATAGATTGCAGTTTCTGCTACACATAATTGTACAATGATTTCTAACACCAACACCAGCCTTTCTTTTCCTTTCATGTTTCCGATTAGACCCCTTGTGGTATTCAAAAAAGAAAAGAAGAAAGAAAAAGAAAAAGACAAGAAAATACACTGTTTTCATCAACACTAACGATATTGCACTCGCTCAACCACATCAGTGGCGCAAGCTTCGGATAGAATAATTCCGTACTCCGCTACATTTTCAATGGAATGGGTGGATTATCTTACATTTATATTCTTCAAGACTTACTATATATGTATAGATCTAGGCCTTTGACACACAACCTATATGCTGATGCCGGCCAAGCAAGTGACAAAGTTGTTGTTTATGCCTGGGCTATTTCGCAGGGGCTTCTTCTCTTGAGGATTCTGCTTGCTTGCCATTATATGTATATACACATGTTTATTATAGTCTACACCATGTCACGTCACGATCTTTTAGGCCCTTTTATGCATTGTCCCTTCTGGTCCAGAATCATCATATCAATTAATAAAAAGAACCTCTTTGTTAGCCAGTGTCTTCTCAAATCTACATGGCGCTCATTGAAATCTATGACCATGGAACAAAGACGTTGCTGTCTCCCATAGCAGCCTGTATTAGTGAGTGAGCTGGCGGCTTTCATCTCCTTCCATCCTTTCCAAATTCGTTGAGGTATCAATAAACACATTATCCAAACTAACCCAATAAACTAAATATTTTGTTGCTCAAGTACCGTTCTTGCGGCTTTGCAGGCCTTCGTTTCGTCTTTGCTAAGCTTTCCCGATTTCAGTAGCTTAGAAAACATGAACTGAAGACTAGCAGCTAGTGCTGTTCCCTCCGTGTCTTTGAGAACACGCCTTAATGTTTCTTCAGGGCCTTTGCTATTCCCCTTGCTGTCCTTTTCTTTTCCGGCTTTGATAGCCTCGGCGAATATGCTCTTCAAGATCTGGCTCACTAGAAGCGCACTCTTTTTCTGCATGGTGGGAAAGTCTAATGCCTTCAGAGATTGCAACGACATGGAGCCATCGACGACTAGCGAACTGACAAACTTTCCGATGTTGGTTAGCCTTTCCTCGTCTAATCCCAGAGCTTCTTCTTCTTCCTCTTCCTCTTCGTCGAAAAGGGACTCGCCCAGTCTCCGGAATACCGATAGCAACTGGCTTCTATACGCATATCGAATGCGGCCGTCGGAGGCTAGCCGTTTGGCAACAGCAGCATAAAAAGGGTTGTAGGGTTGTTCGCTTGAGGCGCAGGTCATAAGCACGAGTGCGACGTCGCAGCGGTGAACTTTGTTCAGATTCAGCTTCCGAAAATGGACGACTGCATCGTCAACACTGGCCGAGCCTGTAATGGCAATCATTATGGTTTGTTGGACTTCCTTCTTTAGGCCCTGCTCAACAGCAAGCTGTCGCAGCTTGTTCTCTGGCAGCCAAAATTCATAGTCCTCGCTATCCGTAGAGGCATAGCCGTCGTCCAGCGCCGACGGGTGGAGTCCTTTGTTGGCGGCGGCGTCAGGGCCGCTTTCACTAGCGGGCCTAACTTTGCGGGGATCAGCGAAACTGGCACCGGTGAGCCACCACTTTCCCTTGGTGTCCGCCAAGGCAATATCCTGCAAGCCTATACGCAAAGGCCCGCTTGCTGCAAGCCGTCTTTGGTTGAGAGATCCTAGTAGTCGGCGCATACGGGCCACATGGTCAGCAACGACAGCAGATTCTTGGACACCGGCTTTGAGTTTGTTGTTTTTAAGGTCCGTGATGGTCTCGATCATGAACTTGGTACGGACGGATATTTCCTTGTTCTCTTGGATCGTGCCTGGGCTGCCGAGGGCCGATACAATGTCTTTGAGGGCCTGTGGATCGTCTTTTCGCATGTACTTTCCAGCCATGCGCACGATCCGGAGTATCAACTCTGTGCTCAGTTCGGTGATATCTTCTAGGAGCAGGCGGATGAAGTCAAAGATCATGTTGCAGCCGACAACCTGGAAAACATACAGCTCTGACATGAAGGTTAAAAGGTTAGAGGCATTTTTGGAGGGTTGACCTTCTGCCTTGCGCGCAACTTCATATTCTTTCTGGAAAAGCTCAGTGACCTTGGTGACTAGCTGAGAACCAAAGCTTTCTCCAATGACCTTGTACACGGCAGCAGCAAATCCGGCTGTAAGGACATAGAAGGTATCTGGTAGCGTAGCCGGGTTGCAGACCTGCATCATGAGTGCGTCAATCATAGCGTTGTTTGCGTCTCCTCGGGCGTGGTTGGTGTAGATCTTTTCGACGTCTTTCAGGATTCCAAGCATGTTTGATTCTGACAGCCTGTTGAAATAACCCTGGAGCTGACGTTGGAGCCGAGAGGCCGTCTCTGAGGAACCAAGTGCTGCCTTGCGCAGTGAAGGGGGGACATATTTTTCGACTATGCGACCTTCTGTCGGAGCTGTGTATGGGTTTTCGCGGACTCGGGGGGGCTTGGCTTCGCCATCTTCGTCTGCAGCGTTGTCGTCAAAGGTTTCGGAGTCGAGGTCGCTGGAGTCGAGGTCGCTGGAGTCGAGGTCGCTGGAGTCGAGGTCGCTAGAGTCGAGGTCGTCAGAGTCGAGATTGCCAGAGGCGAGAGCGCCAGAGTCGAGATCGTCAGAGTTGAGGGTGTCAGAGTCGAGGGCGTCAGAGCTGAGGGCGTCAGAGCTGAGAGCGTCAGAGTCGAGGTTATTTTCCATGCCATCCTCATCTTGTTCTTCATATCTACCCTCTCCATCTCCATTGTCGAGTTTAACCCCACCCTCTTCATCCTCCCTATTACTGGCACTATCATCTTCAAAGCCTTCAAAACTTTCCGTATCCTCCAGAGCCTCGTCCTCCTTCATGCTTTCCTGCGTGCGTGCGGGCGTCCAGGCCTTGCTCTTACCCTGATTAGCCGATGCACGCTTAGAGGCCAGCCAGGAGTCGTATTCGGCTTTTTGCTTCGACTGTTCTACATCTTCGTCGTCGGATTTGTCAAAGTCCGCCCCAAACAAGTCTTCCAGCCCATCATCTTTGAACGACTTAGGAGTCGACTTGCGGTTCTTTTTGATGCCGAGCTTCTTCTCGAGTTCACGAATGGCCGCATCGTCCTCGGAAATCTGCTGCTTGAGTAGTTTGGACGAGCGGCTGCTCTCAAAGGGCTCAGCGTTTTTGCGCTTAGAGGAAAAGGGAGGCATCGTCTTAGTGCAGGGTAAAAGCGCAAAGCATAGTATGGGGAAAGCAAGAAAAGAAGAGAAAAGGATACGGCAAGGGGATATAGGAGAAGGCGGTAGAATAAATACTAAAGTCAGTGGCAGTAGTAAGAAACATACTGATTGTCATTGTCGTGCAGCGTCACCGGACCTAGCTATCATCCGAACTTTTTTTCAAGGTTTAGATGAATTTATGGGCTTATCTTATCGCTATCGCCCTTATCAGCACAACCAGGAATAACAAGTGGAGCCCCAAATCTGTCCAAGTCCCTCCTTAATAGACCTAGCATACTGAATCCACAGCAAAATGTTAGTGCAGTACTCTAGTGCTTCACCCCTCCACTGCTTCACCCTAAGCCCCAAGTTCGTTTGCTGGCTTAACCACAGACATCACGATAGCCTGACATGTCGCAGTAGCACAACCAAGATGGCATCTAACCACTTGTCCAACGAAGATGTAGGCCCTCAAGCATCCCCGTTGATATACCCCTCGAAGGACACGCTAACGCGATCTAGTTCTTCGCCCGGCTAGCGGCGCTCTTCGACGACAAGAAACCCAAGGTCCACGGATCGATTTATCTGGTGCAGAAGCGTCGTACGTTTTTTTTTCTTTTCCCCCGCACCTTACACATCACTCTGGAATCTGACACTCTAGCTATGGTACAGTTACCTATGGCCAGAACATCCCTGCCGCTACAGAGGACTCCCCCACACCCGATCTGAACCTTGCGGCGCCACTGCCGCTGATTGTTCGGGCCACCAACGGCAAGTCCAAGTCCAAGCGCAAAGAGAAGGTCAAGCTGTCGACAGTCGTACAACCAGGAGACCTGGACCGCTTTTACGCGCGCTATGCCGACATTTGCAAGGCTGGTATGGTCGCACTGAAGCCTAGAGACCGGAGCAAGAAGAAGGCCAAGGCCAAAAAGAAGAAGACTACCACTACTGCTACGGCCGTCTCCGCTGCATCCTAGTTTGATGATGATGCACATCGAGCTGTCAATCAATATCATGGCTCACTCTTGTTACAACCAATTAGAAAGTTTCTCTCGTACCTTTTCTCTCTGGAGCGTATCAATTTATCTTTTCTTGTACTATTAATCATGACCAAGATCCGTCCAAGCACGTCTTTGCAATAGAAAACCCCAAAACCTGGCAGATACATAAAACGAATCTAATATTGGAAATATAAAATGGAGCAAATATAATAATACCAAAACAGCTGAAAGTACTAGATGAAGTAATCAGGAAAAAAGTGAAAAGAAAGAGGAGGCTCTGAATGAAAGCATGGCATGGATAATTAAAAAGCAAAAGAGCGAACACAGATAGCGATAACACCAAAGGCTATTCACAGCTCTTGGACATCCAGTGACAAAACGCGACAGCGGTTTGTCTACATCATTTGCTCCTGGGTCATGCTGCCATGATGGTCAGTCTCCATAGGGCCTCCTCCCATCATGTTGCCAGAAGAAGGGGCGCTAGCAGACGGCGGCACGCTTCCTTGGTTTTGGTTCATGTACTTGACAAAGCTCAGGCTTAAGGCACGGCCGCCATACTGGTAGCCCTGGAACTTGGAAATGGCTGTTTCGGCATTCTCGACGCTGTCGAAGCGAACAACGCCAGTGCCACGTGAGCGGCCGCTGGGCTCGTATTGGATTTCGGCCTGTTCAACTTTTCCGATGGTTACAAAGAGATCAACAAGATCTTCATTGCTGGTTGACCAAGGAAGCTGTTTGTCATGTTAGCAATGTTGCCAACGGTAAATAATAAGCCAAACAAGCTACTTACATTTCTGACGTAAATAGTGTCGCAGGGGTCGCTGCCAGCAGTTGCAAAGTCCGTAAAGGGGTTAGGCGGGGCAGAAGGAGGAGGGCCAAGGTTATCAAAGCCGCCAGAGTGAGGGTGGCTAGCGCCTCCTTGGAAGCCACCACGGCCACTAAAGCCGCCTCCAAAACCACCACGGGGCATGAACCCGCCGCGAGACGGGCCAAAGTTGTTGAAGCCACCACGGCCACCTTGGAATCCGCCGCGGCCGCCAAATCCCATGTTGTTTCCGGCGTAGCGGTCTTCGCGGACTTCAATAATGCGACCCTGCCACTCATAGCCATTAAACTGTTGAATGGCATTACGAGCATCATCGGGGCTCTCAAAAACAACGATTCCAGAGCCCTTAGGGCGGCCGTCTGGGCCTGACTGGATATCGGCACGCAGAACATTGCCGTTCTGGGCTATGTGCAGGCAGGTATTCGCTTAGTACGTGATATATGAATAAAGGACAAGAAATCTTGTAGGAACACTTACCGGCCTGTCGGAATAGATCCTTCAGATCCTGCCAACCAATATTGTACGAAAGCTATGCACAGTTAGTACATGTGCACATTTCTTTTTCTTTTTTCCATTCGAGAAAGAGGGAAACAAACATTGCTGACGTAGATCTGACGGCCTTGAGTGCTCGGAGGGCCACTCATGTTATAGCCGCCAGCAAAGCCGCCCTGAGACATGCCGCCTCCAAAGCCGCCGCCACGAGCATTACCAGCGGCGTTAAGGAAGCGAGGCTCAGGTTCACGATCCTAAATACCGTTTTAGCCAAAGGTCAAGAAAAGAAAATCGGGCAAGTATCAAGTCAAATACCTCGCGAACATAGATCAAGCGACCCATGAGATTCTTGTTGCTCAAGGCCTGGACGGCATTCTGGGCCTGTTCTTTGGTGGCGTATTCCACAATTCTAGGAATTTATGTTAGAACCCAGTTTAATCACCAAAATAACAGATCAAAGAGGAGCAAAAGACTTACCCGCATCCCTACATCATCCAAGGAAGTTCATGATTCCAACCCGTCAATCCAACAATCCCATCAAGTCCAAAGGGGCGACACAGTGAAAGCAAAGGGGGGAAGGGGGAAAGGGGGGTAAGAGTAGTGAAGTGAGTGGGTATGCATAGGGGGAGCCATAGACCAAAATCCAAGCCATAAATCACATATAAATGCCCACCTTCGACATTCCGTTTGGCAACAGAAGAACATCAGCAAATAGGACCTCGCCAGCTAGAGAAAAATAGTTAGCGAAAGGAAAAAGGCAACTCATGAGGGACAGGTCAGCTAGCAGCTCACATTGACGCATAAAGTCCTTGAGATGATGCCATTTGACGTCGTAAGCAAGATTGCCGACATAAACACGACGTTCCTGCTGAGACGAATCGCGCATGTTGTTAATCATCGAATCGCGCGACGGGCGACCATCATCGTGTGATCTGTTGGGGCCAGGACCTCCATAGTTGCCACCAGGGCCACTGCTACCAGCCGAGGGGCCGGGCTGCTGCATCATTGGGGAACGATCACGGTTGCGCCGATGGTCGTCACGGCTTTCGCCTCGGTCACCACGTGACCGGCTGCGGGGAGAAAAAGACCGGCGACGGCCCAGTCTTCCGGGGCTGCGGGAGCGTCCGCGGCGGGGAGACCGCGATCTTTCGTGCTGTTGGTCGTTGGAGACCGCCTGTGAATCATGTGCCATGTAAGCTGATGCCATTGAACCGACAATTATGAGGGTGGTGGAGATTGTAGAAGTAGTGTGCGAACAGGAAACTTCATTAGGATAGGAGAGGGTAGCTTCCAACCACGGCTACAAGGATAGTCGCTAGGGATAGCCGCCAGGGATTGATGTCTGATAGAAGCCAAGGATCAGAGCGGATATGGGAGCATAGGGTATGAGCAAACACATGAAGCCATGCAAAGCACAATCTATTGGCAATCCAGGCGCCTTCACCTCTAGCACGGCGGAAGCTCTAGTGACAATACACCCAAGAACCGACGTGTGATATTGGTTCAGACAAACGATCGTGACAATACATCCATGGGCTGGACTAGGCTGTATTGGACTAAGCTGGGATGGGAACAAGAACTTACAGGGCGATAGTTGTCAGTAGAGTCGGCTACAGAGAAACAGTTAGCGACAAACAAAATCAGTCAAGTGGACAAGGACAGGATGCGATGACAATGGAGAAATACAAAAAGCCCAAGCAAATGATGTACCAGCGAAAACGCAGGAGTATAGTCAGCAACAAAGAAACTTTCGTATGAGGCCAAAAACCCCAGATCAAATTTCGGAGGTTATCTGCAAGGCCGAAGAGGGTGGTGGATGGAACGACCAAAAGGAAAGGGGGTGTGTATTCTCAAGTTGGCAAGCTACTGTGTGCGCCCTGCACGGTATTTGAAAATCCAACCAGCCTACATAATTGGCCAGTGCAGGCAAACTGTGACTTCATGAGGAGGATCTTATGCGCCATCGACAAGTATTGGCCACGAGTTCAAATTGCTAGGCCGACAGTCGCATGCTATGTGGGCAAAGGTGGCAACAGAAGACAAAAGGGTACCAAGAAAAAGTGTAACTGTAATTTTTTTGGGTCAAAGCCAATGCCTCGGCCAATGTCCGGTCCGGGGGACGATGAAAGGGGAAGAGGGGGTGAGAAGGGAAAAGAAAGAAAGACGAGAAGAGGAACAGAGTAGAGCAGAAAGCAGAGGCCAGAGGGCAGACGCCGGAGGCCAGAGGGCAGAATGGGACTTGTGGGAATCACACCACTTAGCTAAGATACACCAGGCCCAAGTCGACAACTCGATGACTCAACTGTAGCCCATAAGGCTCACTTTTGATGACGAGCCTGGGATGTATTAAACAGGACCAATATTAGCCCTAGCCCCAATATCTGAAAGGAAGGGCGGTAATGGTATTATCTGTGTGTTACAGGAACAGGGAAATGCAAGGGAGTGCAGTGTAGTGTAGTGTGCTATAGCTCCAGAAAACAAGAGCGGTCGGTTACAGAGTAGCGGATCGATCGCACTGCATACGCAGGCTGGGGCTTCCTATGCTATATACACAATGCAACCATGGCCATAGCACGGACTGTGTGCTATGTCGTGTTGTGCTGTGCTTTGTTCTGCTGAGCTAGTGTCAAGCGCTATTTGGTTACAAATGCATGGTATGGTATAAGGTTTTTGCGGTAAAATACAACTGGCCTGCAGGCTGAGTAGAACGGGCCGACAGGTCAACGTAGGTATTCGCGCAAAGCATGCTAGTTTGCGGTTATACAGTCTGCCTAGACATCAACTGCCTGTCAGACTAGTGGGTGCGTCCGCCCCGTAGCCACTGGTTGTCTTTATAGAAGTGCACATCACTACGTTGAACCACAGGTTCCAGTGCGGGACGCTTCGATCAAAGACTGTATATCTCTGGGAATCCACTTGGTTCATATTGACGCTCGAACACATGTTATGTTGGGCTTTTCGTTCGTCGTCTTGTATCCCTTCTTTTCACAACATAGGGCGGCGGCTGGTTCATTAGCCGGGTGAGGACTTACCCATTGCAGTAGTCGGATCAACAAAAATAGTCAACACTAGAGCTGTTGTATCTGGATTAATAGTGTCGGTTCTGCCAAGAATTTCTGGCAATACTCCAGCTATGAGGGGGGATGCGATCGGCGCTAGCAAAAGCACGCGCAGTGAAGTATCTCGGGCGTCACAAGAAGCTTTCTATACATGTCCGTTAGTGGCGTCAAACACGACAGTCTTGCGAACGAAAAATGCAAGGGAAAAAAAGAAAAAAAAAGGAGAGAAATCAATAATCACGCAACAAAACAAGCGGTGAACTGATGTGTGATTGCATCCTGCCTTCCGCCCGTCTATCTAGGACTAGCAACCTTGTGCCAAAGGTAAGCCGAGCAGAGAATACACTACAACGCTTGTGTTGTGCAGCCAATGCGGGAAATCGGGTGTAGCCGCTCTTGGCTTTCGCAATTTTAAGTGAGAATAACAGCCCAAGGCAAGCAGATGCCGCCACTTTGGACTATGGTCGGCCAGGTATAAACTCCAGAAACGTTTAGGATGTTGTACCACAAAGCAACAGTAGACCAAAAGAAAATGAAGAAAATGAAAAAGGCTAAAGTTCCATACAGGATATATGCTTGATGCGGTTTCTCAGGCTTGCGACGCACCTGCGGCCTCTCATGCTTACAGACACAACGATCAATCGCCGCCAAATCATTCCAAGCTAATGCAGACAGACAGGTCAAGCGAGTCTAGCCATGGTGCAGTGCATATGCATGATGCGATTTGTGAAGGGCCCAGGTAGGTTAAAGGGAAAGGCATGGTCGAGAAGGCAAGACTGTGCAGATGATCAAAAACAAATGAACCCCAACGGAAACCAGCGAAAGAATAAAAATCGGTGTCAATTGGCAGACTTGAAAAGATACACTCCCTGTACCAAGCGCACGGCATACATGAGGCAAATAGCCGGGCCACGAAAACAGCGAAACCCTGCCTGCAAGACAATTCAAACGAAGCGCGGAAGCGAGACGGTAGCAAAACAGAGGCAAAAGGTTCATATGGCTATGGTATAGATAGGGAAGATGGGCTTTTCGACCCAGGCTGGTAAACGTGAGAGCTGGAACTGAGACTGGAACTGTAGACGACTTGCTGAAGCTACGAGATGTAGCAAAGACACTACCGAGTGCAGAAGCAGAGCGAACGCCAATTCCCCCAATGTCATCTTCACCCCCACCCAGCAAATGCTCGCAGAGAGAGCATCGCATCAGTGAATACATGTCAAGCCCATGCCAAGCCAAGCCAAGCCTAGTCTAGCCATGTCATGCCATGCCATGCCATGCCAGAACCATGGCTTCAACAGCCAGTCAGACCAACCAACCCCAGATAAACCAATAGACCAGATCCCAAAGACCATATGTCCGTTCAAAGAGCCGACACGGCTAGCAGCAGGTGATGCCAGGAACCCCAGACTAAGGAACAAAGGAGCAGCTCGATGTATGCGCAATGAACAGTATGCAGGTAGGAGAGGCAGGACCAACAAGGGGTTCCTTTTACCGTAGAGATTCCATTCCCTTCCTGACAGAGGCAACCCGAACAGCAGCCCAAAGACAATGCAGAGCTCAAGGCATTAACGCGGACTGCACTGCAGTCACGCCATGCAGACCCGGTAGGAGGCTTTCCGAGCTCAATCAAGGATAGATGGACGCACTGAAGCGACCAAGAAGATGGAAAAAGATATCCCGAAAACATTGGGAAGCAAGTATAACTTACATATTGACAGAGTACCAGGAGGGTCGTTCGTATGGCAAATCGGATGCGAATCAGGAGCGCGGACGGACGTAGAGAAACAAGGAAGCAGCAGTCGCGCGTTACAGTGTTATGAAGGTTGGCGCGTCTAGGCTGGGAATATGAAGAGTTGTCGTTGATAAAGCGAAGTGGACGAAAACAAGGACGAAAAGTTATGCTAGAAACAGAGTAGAAGCTATAAGAATGGATGAAAGTGGGCTAGCGCGTTTTCATACTGCTAGCCCTGCCCTCGAGGCTGAAGCTATTAGCGCGCGTACCTTTTAAGGCCCGCTTTTTACTTTCACCATATGGCGTCTTTTGACGGTTAATCCTTGTCGCTGTCTAATTGGCCCCATCCGAAGGATGAGTGACAAGACAGTCAACCCTAAGACAGGAGGTCACATGACTGCATAAGGTTGTAGCCAGAGGAAGCTCGGTCGGGAATCATAGATTTGGGATGTGCTTTAATAGTGGCGACTTTTAGTTGCACTCGACCAAAACACCTGTATGCCCCCTGAAAAAAAGGTAATAGGAGACAACACTCAAGACGGGCCCTGTCTTGACATGTTTTACAGAACAGGTTTACTGAGCATACAGCCATTGATCTCCATCATTCCCTTGAGGAATTGAATCCTGGCCTTGACTCTTGTACCACACTGAACGTCCATGGTCTAGAGCCCTTAACCCTAGAGGACCCGCAAATATAGCTAACCTAATCAGAACCCTACAACAATTTATTAGTTGTTCCAAAATCAGTCCATTCGCACATGTGAGAATTCGCTGTACCTATCTACCATCAACAACCACCTAGCTGTGAAGCAAAGAATTCTTCATCACAGGAGATAACGTCATTATATACAACTGTCTAGCCCATCAAACCTTTACGGCCGTAGCGACCTTCTTGCGCCATGTCTCTCATGCGACGACAGGCTACGCAAATAGCTGCCACCAGCACCAAATGCCTAGTGCGCAGCGGGATCCTTTCTGGCCCTCGCCTATATCACTCATACGACCACCCCTCGCCGTCTAGCAAGCAGTTCACGCCGACCGAGAAACAAATACTTGATGCTGCGTATAAGCATGTGCCTGAGCTGGGGTTTACAACCGCTGCGCTTGCCGTTGGTGCTCGCGAAGCTGGCTTCCCTGAAGTTACAGTTGCCGCAGTGGCTGACGGTGCGTTTGCGCTTGTGCGCTGGCACTTGGTCAACAAGAGACAGGCGTTGGCAGACCAAAGCAAGGCTCTGCTGGGCGAGGAGCCCCTAAAGAGCTCGCGTATCGCAGAGCGGGTAGAGGCATTGACATGGGAGCGTTTGAAAGGAAATGGTGAAGTGATTCACAAGTGGCAGGACGTTAGTATCCCCAAATGCCCTCGTGGTCGTTAGTTACTAACATGCTTGTTTGATATTGACAATCCACAGGCCCTGGCACTAATGGCACAGCCCTCATACCTTCCCGAGTCTGTCAAAGAACTGGGTGCCTTGACCGATGAAATATACTTCTTGGCTGGCGATGTTTCGGTTGATCCGTCATGGTACACTAAACGCGGCTCCCTCAGCATGATATACGCCTCCTCTGAATTGTTCATGACGAACGACCGGTCGCAGGATTTTGCCGATACTCGGGAGTTTCTGAGTCGCCGACTGCGCGAAACCTCAGGGCTGGGAAACGTAATGGGTGCTATAGGTCAGTGGACAGGCTTTACTGCTAGCGCAGCTCTCAATGTTCTACGCAGCAAGGGAATCAGAGTATAAGTGCAGTAGGGCGGTAAGGGCATGTAAGTTTAGGCTCGAGATAACGAAGGGTTTTGAAAACGGCGTCGATATCAGTATCTGGATAGTATTATATTTGACTGTACCTGCGCGCGCACATTTGCCACATAAATGTGCTGGAGAGTGTAGTTGGCCAAAAAATAAAAGCTAGATAAAACGATGAAAACTGATGGCTGAATCATATGGTATCTTCTAGGTTTGCACCTTTAAAACAAGCTACTTCTAAATGTTCACCCCCTCCCCCACGTAAGCTCCGCGAATTTTCTAGAAAATCTCACTTGAAAAGGAGTCATAATTAGGGTCATAGATATAGCGCCAGCTATAGTAACATTCGAAATAATTCGAATATTAGACCATTGATGTCAGTTGTCGTTGTCGAGGGTCTGTGAGACGGATAACCTTGACATCCTTGTCAAGCTCTGCGCGTCCTTCGATGGCATTAGGCGTAATAAGTATGTACTGTCTTGAAACAGAGCGTCTCGCCGCGGTGATCTGGATGAAGCAATATACATTAGCAACGTGCTGTTCGCAAAAGGAAGCTATAGATGCATAGTCTAATACAGCAACAAAACTTACTAGCATGTTCGTACTGATGGCACGATTGACGTTGTCCATGAAAACATCAAACTCGTCTAGGCATCGGATTGAAGATCCCATGGCTTCCCAAATGGACAAAAGCATGCAAATAGAGGAAAAGGACTTTTCGCCGCCAGATAGAGTGTTTGTGCTGCGGCCCTTGCCATTTTTGCGATGCTCATCCGGCTCGACTTGGAGGATGAGAATCTTGGAACGATGATCAATGATCATTTTCCCGCGGAAGCCTCGTTCACTGAGTAGGTAGGAAAAGTTGACGCGTGTGCGCGCCGAAAGGTGGCGTTGGAAGTACCGCCAGCGTTCAATACGTTCAGTTAATGCTCGTCTGAGGGCCTTTTGAGTAAGTAGAAGTTCCTGGAAGAGGTTTTTGCCCTCATTGTACTTTTGCATGGCAACTTGCTCTCTTTCGACGATTTCCTCGGGCGTCCCGCCGAGCCGACTCTCTAGCTCCCTAAGCTGATTCTGGAGGGATTTAAATTTGGCAGTGAGGTTCTCGTGGTTCTCGCCCGCGTCCATTTCAATGCGACCCGATGTTACTGCCAGGGCATCCTGCTCTAGCTTCAAGGCAATAGAGTTCTTCTTGACAACCTGCTCGCGAATTTGATCAAGCTCAATATTGGCCCGTTCAAGTGCTTCTTGGATGTTGACCTTATCCGTTTGCGCCACACGTAGAGCGTCTTCATTGGTAGAAAGCTTTGTTTTTGCTTTTTCGATTTTCTTTTCCAGCTCGGCCTTTTGTTGGCGACCTAATTTTACGCGACCGGCGGATTGTTGCATTAGATCGGATTCTTTGGTTTTGCGGTCAACAAGAGCCCCATATTGGGTGCCGTGGTGCTGTTCACTTTCTTGGCAGTCCTTGAGCGTAGCACGCAGCATACGAAGGTGATTATCGCCGCTTTCAAAGCTATCCAGCTCGGTCTCAAGATCTGTGATGAGATTTCGGATGCGGCGTTGAGCCGATTCTAGATTTTTGACTTCAGAGTCGATTTTCATGATGCTGGACGAATGCTTTTGACATACGGCTCGTGCCGCGTTGACTCTGTGTTGAATTTGTTCGTAGTCGGCACTGAGATGCTGTTTGTGTTCTTGGCGGTGCCTGATCTGGTCGTCGGAATCGGAACGCAAACGGGGGCTCCCATTGAACCGATCAATAGGCGATGTGCTGAAGTTTGAGCCATCTCGAGAAGATAACAATAGACCGGACCCACGCTTGGAGGCGTGGTCATGGAAACACAGACATCCGACAGAATTTTTTGGCTTCTTCTCAAAGACCACTGACTCTGCCTCGGTGCGATCTTTGATAAGAATTACCTGCTCGATGGAATGGTTGATAATGAGAGCATCGCGAACCATGGTGTTATCAAAATCAAGCACCCGAAGGATGGTGTTGTACTGGGGATCAGGCTCTTTGCCAGTGAGGTCGAGAGTTTGGCCAAAGGTTTTGATAATAGGGCAGTTTTTGACGCCTGCGGTGTTCATGAGCTGTCTCAGGCGGTCCATGTCTGATTTAGTCTTAACCAGGAAAGCTTGGGGGGTCTGGCCAAGGAACTTTTCAATGATAGACGACCATTCGGGCCGTTTCAAGGCAACAAACCGGCCAACCGGACCAACTGGTTTAGATGACCAGCTGTTATCCTTTTCAATGAGAGATAGGAGCCGGCCCATATTGGGCGGAAAGGCGTCGAGGAAGTTGCCTTTGGCGCGATGTAGACGTTTGATTTCCTCGTCAACTTCGCTTATTTGGGATATTTTCAGTCGGGCTTCGCTTTCTGCTTCATTAAAGTCGGTTTTGGCGGATTCAAGGGCCTGGTAGAGATCAGGTTGTGACGCGCGGAGGTCACTACAGGCACTCATATTTTCTTGGAGTGATACCTTTGCGTTGTCGAGCTCTTCCTGTTTCTTGGCGCGTGCATCACCCGTAGCAGCATTAAGACGGGCTTCTTCTTCCTTGATCTTGTCCATCGTATGTCGGATTTCCTCGCGCGCAGCCTGCCACTGGCTCTGAGCCATACGCTCTTCTTGATGGAGGCTTTGGACTGTCTGTTTAACTTTCGTAAATTCAGCCTCAATTTCGGCATGTTGCTCGCAAAATACCTCGTACTCATGGGTTGCTTGATCGCAGTCCTCTTTGAACTTGAGTATTCGACTCATGATAGTGTCAATGTTGGCGAGGGATGCCTGCCGCTGTTGTTCTAGTTGTCGCACCCTGGTCTCTTGGGTGCCGAGATTCCGATTTTCCTCAGCCGTAGCTTCTTCCATTTTAATGACTTGAGCCCAAATGAGCTTCTGACGAATGACCTGCAGCGTCTCACGCATTTGATTATTCCCACGAACAATATTGGCTAGACGGTGAGCTTGGTCAGCATTTGATTTGAGGCGCTCCAAGTGGCCGTCGTGAGAGTTGAGCTTTGCGTCTGTGTTTTCAAGAGACTCCTCGATCAAGCGATAGTCGCGATCAAGCGATTCGAGCTGGACGCCCTGAACGAAATATTTATATTTTAGAGCTCCCGAGGCGGAGTTCAAGAACTGACGTGCATTGTCTTGGGAAAGAATATTCAAGGGGTTATCGACCTGTAGACAGAAATGCTCGACGATGTCGTCAATTGTTTGGCGAGTGGTGGAGATAGTGCGACTTCCCATTCCATTTTTAATCTTAAACCCAGACACACCGGTTTTGTTGAAGTGACGCTCAACTACGATTGCGTTGCCGTATACTTCGGGTTGGTATGCACCTTCTCCACGATTTTTCAGCTTGACTTGGATGAGCGACGACTCCTTGCCCTCTTTGATGAATGCCTTTAGGCTGCCGCCACGATTTGTTGAGCTCGCTTTGGCACCTAGGCACAAGGTGATGGCGGTCAGGACAGCACTTTTACCACTACCGTTTTCGCCAACGACAAAATTTATTAATGGACCAAGTTCAACATGGAGACGTTCGTGACACATGAAATTGATACACGTTACGGACTCGATAATGCCACTTTCTGCCGCATTGTTGGAGCCGATTTGAACAGTCCGACCAAGCACTTTCTGTGTGGCCATACGATCGTCGAGTTCCTCATGCTGCAAATGTTGCCAGTCGGCATCGCGCATGATTTCATACTGGGTTCGTGGAGGAGTATTGCCATGCTCGCCCGCCAGGGTATCATCAGGAGCGTCGCCTCCATTTTGAGAGCTGTCTGGTTGCGATATTGGGTGTTCTGATTCGTGGACTCGGGGTCGTTTGCGATGTGAAGGCAAGTTTGGGTTTTCCGATGCTGATGCTAGGATGCCTGTATTGGCGCTATTCTGACTATCATCGTGAGGTTGGTAAGATCTTTTATGTGAAGGCATGTGTAGCTAGCTACAGATATTTGTTAACTTGGAATATAACTTGAAATAAATGAAGTGTAAGCTTTGACACCCGACTCACGGAAGTATGGTGGTGTGCAGGCAGTTGATGAGGGCTGGAGAAAGTCTTTGGCAAAGACGTCAAGTCAAGTCAATGTGATGGAGAAAGGCGACACCAAGGTTTTTGGGGCAGGAAGCGCAAGGGAAAAATTGGGCAATCGCTCCTGATAAGTTGGTGGCGAGATAAGATAGGACTGCCTACTCATCAACGAGATGTACTTATACTCGAGAAGAAAGAGCAAAGTTGTGGTAAAAGTAGTATAGCAATATGACCCTGGAATTCCATAAGCTGAAAGGAAGCACAAACAAAGTCTGGGTGCCTGATGCTTCGCGTAAAGTGGTTACTGATGTCGCGCTACAACGCTTGAGCTTTCTAGGCAGTACCGGGGTGGGTCCGGGTGGGCCCACTATAAATACAGAGAGATATCCCTGTATATGCGAAAGAACGACTTCGAGAGTCTGTCTGTAGGCAGGGAAGCGATGAAGTCATCTGCTAGATGTAGCCTAATTTAGACATCCAAATGGTTGACCCTAGCATAGATCAATGTCATGTTGCAGCCGGGACATGTGGGCTGGGTGGGTGAGTGTGCGATTGTCTCCGTCTCTAACTGGCTACTAGTGATGGGATGCAGCCTCCATGTTGCCATACTTCTATGGAGAAATGTAGAGCATATACAACGAAGATTAAGTGCGACGGAATGTATAAATGATGCACGGAAGTGATTGAGTATGGGTGTTCTTATACGCAGGAGACGAGTCGCATCTTTTTATGCCCAGGGTGACACAAGAAACACGTCTCTATGGCGTAGTATTAGGATGGAACATTACCGTCCAGTATTGGCTTAATGGCCTGCCTGGCTGACCCGACCTGCTGAGTAGCTCGTAGACAATTTACGATTCTAGAGATTCGCCCAAACGAATGACAGGTTCTTCACAGCAATATCAGCTGGAAAGAGCAATAACTGTAATTAAATTGGGTCCAGGTTGATTTTCACCCAAACCACAAAACTTGCACCCAGTTATATAATATAGATGAAAATCAAGCTCGGTCACGTGCGTCTTAGGGTTATGTAGCAAGGTCAACGATCCATATCACAACAGTCGCAATGTGTTCTTCAAGTCGTTGTGTATTGCCGTCAGAAATATCACTTTCTCCTTTCAAAGTGGCCGATAGTAGAATTTGCGCTATCTATAACCCCCCTCCGTCATCAGGGCGTGCTTAACATACAGAAACCAACACAATGGCACAGATACCCACATCTGACACTTCTGTTGAACTGTCCTAGGTGGGTTCCATCATCAAGGAGCTGAACGAGTTAAAACTAGAACTCAAGATGATCCTGGACTACAAAACAATCATCAAGAAAGGAAAAGAAGAAGAACAAGAAGAAGCTAGCCGACTCAGGGCAAGCAGAGTAACAAACAAAACACCGAATGAAAACCGGTGGTCCTTCTCTATCCCACAACATGCAACTCTGTCGCGAGAAACCGGCTGGGCCATATGGTTCAAACTAATAACCTCATCTCTTGTCGAACTCGATCTCGAAATTCGCGACATGAAATATCTCGACCGGCAAACTCGTTTTCGCATGCTTAAATTATTGCGGGAAATGGTCTCGGAAGAGCTTCGAATGTGAGTTCTGTTCTGTGAAGACTTTGTGGAAGCAATCGATATCTTGAGAGAATCTACGCTTCTTTCCATTAGATTTGCTGAAATCGGATACCTGAGTAGAATGAAGAAGTTCGACTTATTGCCAGGCGAGACCATGCCGCGAATGCTGAAGCGATATACTGCGCTGACCGACGAAGGCGACCGCTTAGGGATTGAATATGACGATAAATACAAGGTCGCCAACTTGGGCACTGTTGTGATTGACAAGTACCCCGAGCTTAATCTAGCTTTGATTAACTGTAAATCTTGGAAAGATTTCTCCGAGACTGTTCGTTTCGAATCGACCCTGCCAAAGTACGAAACGCCGCCCGTTGCTATAGACATACTTGTCCCTCTTCCATCCCAAGGAGATGGTCTTGTTACAACTGCAACAAGCCAGACCAATACTTCAATTAGTGCACAAGCCACGAAACTGGGTGAAGATTAGCGTAAAAGCGATATTGGCTAATTAGCAGTGGAACCGTGGCAAAAGCTGCTCAATCAATACAAACACCATAATGCCAGAAGAGACTCTAGTGCCAGAGCTAATGTGAATTCCCAAGCCTGATCATGATTGCAAAAAGATGTGTAGAGGCTGGTGGAAATTACAGTACAGAGTTTGATTGTTCGAAATTGAAGCTTACATAGTTTGTATGCATGTCTGGATAGGTTGGATAACTTTAAATATTAAACAAGAAACAAATCACCACCACCAAGAATTATATACACGCAAAAACATGAAAAATGGCTTCCTCTCGCCTCCAACCTACGTACAGTACAGTCATGTAGTCATGTCCCATCATCATAAGACTTGTTAGAAACGTCTGCAGTCCTCAAACTGCTATGTCACTTCGCAAGTGTCCTCCACAAAGCTAGCCTACCATGAAGAAGGGCCGATGAACGAACCATCATCAGGCAGAGTCTTGGTAACGGCGGCTTCGTTGGCGTCCAGGTTGTTGTTGAAGACAGTGTTGCCCCACCACTCGGGGAAGTCTGCATTTCCCAGGCCAAGACCCAAGGCAACAATGACAATGCAGATTGCAGTGCCAATGTCCAGAGCACCAGAAAGCACGTAGTTGTAGCGGGTCCACCAGCCGTTCCAGCGGTTGCGGATAAACGAATTGAATATCAGGCCAACAATGCACCATTGGGCTAGGTACCATGTAGTGGCCGGTGGGATCATACCTGCAGCACCAAAGATAGCGGGCCAGAAGACATAGCGGATGGAGCTGCGGGGATAGCGACGGGCTAAGAAATACTGGGCAATCGGGAGGACACCGCCCACCAACCACATCCAATTGGTCCAGCCGTAAATAGCCCCGGCCCCGAAGATGCGCTTAGGGCCAATGACACCCCAGATGACCGAGGCGTTGTAGAATGTGCGCGAACCAGGGCAAGTGAGTCCTTGAGCCTGTGTAGTTGTGCAGATGCCGTCCACATTATCGCGTAGGAAGTTGTAGGTGGCAATCTGGACAAAGGACAGCCAGATGACAGCAAAGGCTTGGGCGGCGAACATAGTGCGAGGGGGGATTTTCATGTAGTGGCCAATCTTCATGTCGGAAACATAGGCGAGGCCGTTGTAGCAGGTCATGTAGCCCCAGGACTTGAACAGCATCATGGCAATAGGACGGCCAGGCAGCATGTAGCCGATGATCATTTCAGTAATGACATTCAGGCCGGTCTGCTGGTTGGTTATGGCCTGGATAATACCTACGGGAAGGATAAAGAAGACGGCAATGAGGATGCAAACGATGTAGGCCCACCACGGCAAGTGGGTAGACCAGGCCTGCGACGCAACCATCCCACAAGTAAACGAGAGAGCAAAGATGCCCATAAACCACCACTCAGGCGCCTCTTTGTACTTGCGCATGAGCTTCAGGTGGACATCTGGGGGCTCGAACTTGAGGTCTTGGGTGCGGGCAATAATGTCCTGGCCGTAGAACAGCGCAACGTGGACGACAGTAGAGACTAAGCCAGCGAAGCCCATGCCGTACGACAAAGAGAAAGCCGGCCCTAGAAGAAGGGGGGAGTACTCCTGATAGGCCGTCTCGTTGAACTCAAAGGTGGACGTAAGGATTCGCGATGTATTGTAAGGCTGGGCAAAATGGTCAAAGTTCCTGTTGGCAGAGATGGGCAGATATTTCATGTACTCGGGGCCGGCATAGGCTAGGCCAATGCAGCCCAGGAGCATCAGAAAGATGCCAAACGCGACGTTCCAGATGGCGAAAGCCGGGGTCTGCAGAGGGGAGAGTAGGAAGCCAGAAATGATGGACCAGTCGAATGATATGGGGATCAGGCCAAGGCCAGTCTGGCCGCCCAGAAGCTGGTTGACCACGACGTTATTAGGGGCAATCCAGGTGGCAAAGGTGAAGATCTGGAGGAACTGGGCAAAGACCTGGGGAATCCACTCATACACAAAAGTGCAGCCGGCAACGACGATGAAAAAGGTGTATCGGCCCATGGCCCAGCCATTAGTGAGGGAGGGGTCAGAGGGTGCATGGTCGTGCAGCGAAAACATGACGGTAGTGAAAATCAGGGTGGCGGGCCAGACCATGGATGCAGGCCAGATCAGGAAACGGCGGAGGATACCGGCGAGACCAAAGCCCATGGCCTGTGTGGAAATGATGAGGAGGATCTGGAAGCCCCAGCCAAAGTACTGATTATAGAATATCTCCTGGGCCAAAAGGATATCAATTGCATACGAGGAGGTGGCCCCCGCGGCGGTCATGACGGTAATGACGGTATGTTCTTTGACGGTAAAATCGCCAGGGTTAAGAGGGATGACCTCGCCAAAGAGATGGAAGTCATAGTTGGGCATGAACTTTCCCCAGGCAACACCGATACTAGCAGAAGCAAAAAGAAGATGGCAAGTGTTAGCGGGACGCTGAAGACTAGAAAAGACGACGGGAGCGGACGGTTGGCGGCTTACGGGTAGCATATCAGCTGGACAACGGTGGCCGAGATAACGATGGGAGAGCGACGCAGGCCCAGCAAGATGTTGCAGGCGGCAACGATGGTGCAAAGAAGGCCGCCAATGACCCAAGCACGGATAGTGCTGCAAGGGATATCGGGGTTGTCGGTGTTAGGGACCTAGTTGACGAGAAGCAAGATGTGTGGGTTAGTCCTGGCCCTGATTTGATTGACAACAGCCAAGGATTGCAGGAGCAAGGGGTGCAACGTGGGAGAGGAAACAACAGAGGGCGGCTTGCTGGGGGCAAAGGAAGGAATGATGCAGCATGGGTGGCAGGTTAAATAATTATAAGTGGCCATTTTTTTCTTCAGAGAAGCGCCAGGCGCAACAGCACATGGAGCCCAATGGCAAGAGTGTTTCAGCGCAAGCAATGGACCAAACAGTGCAAGGAAAAAGGAAAGACACATTCGAAAATAGCAGGGGGAGGAGAAGAAGGCGAGGCGAGGAAAAGCGTAAAGCGTAGGAAACGTAGAAAGAATAAAGATGACTTACAGCGGCCCTGACCTCGGCATAGGGCGAGTTGTCCTCATAGAGGGTCTGCTCAACGGCAGTTTCCTTCTCAACATCGCCAGACTGCAGAGTTTCGTCGACTTTGTCGAGCGTTTCAATGTCTAGGAAGGGATCCCATTTGGAGATCTTGCGCACTCGGGCAAGGCGGTCGGGGGCATCGAGACTAGAGGTGCTTGCCACAGCATCGTCCTCGACTACAGGCTCACCAGCCTGTTGTCTGTGTAAGGAGAAGCCCATTTTGCGAGAGAAAGTATGATTGGATTCCGAGAGAAAAAAATACAAAGCAGTCCTTTGAGGAAAAGCCCAGCGGCCAAGCACGGAAAGAGGGGGAGGGGGAGGGGAGGCGCGGGAACAGGGCTCGCTCGTGGCGTGCTGTGGAAGGTTCGGTGGCTGCAGAAAGGGAGAGGAAGAGAAGCTGTATCTAAGAATGCAAGAGGCGTGCCGGGGGGTCTTATAGCTGTGGATAGACGAACATGGGAATATGTAGCGTAGTGCCAAAACGCTGGAGTACTACTTGTTAGTCTAACCATGTAGTAAGGGTTCCTCTTCCCTATCTGTCCTCTGTCTTCTATCTTCTGTGCTCTGTGCCCTGCCATCTGTGCTCTGGCCTTTGTGCTCCGTCCTCTGTCCTCTGTCCTCTGTCCTCTGTCCTCTGTCCTCTGTCCTCTGTCCTCTGTCCTCTGTCCTCTGTCCTCTGTCCTCTGTCCTCTGTCCTCTGTCCTCTGTCCTCTGTCCTCTGTCCTCTG
>JAXHKN010000347.1:0-28761 GCA_038407165.1 Ceratocystis variospora | reverse complement strand
AGCCTAGAACGGTGGCCTTCACTGCGCCACAAGGAAAACCCAAGCCGTCACCTAGAAAGGTAGACGAGAACAGGCTCCTCGCACACCTTTTCGAGGATTCCAAATGGAAAACAGTGAACCCCGCGGTAGTGCGCCAAAGGGTGAACAAGGACCTCTTCAAAGGAGAAGAGGTTATCACAAAGTTGACCAGCACCAAGACCGGCTTCGCCCTCCACGCAAAGGAGGGTAAGCTGGACAGGGAATCCAAAGAACCGGTGAGGAACTTCCTCATCGCCAGGTCGGTAGAGAAGGAAACAATTTGGGAGAAATTCATCATCCCCAACATCCCGACGGCCATCAACACGATCGAGGACGACAAGCTAGTCACCAGACAGACTAGCCTGGAAGATGTCAAACCCGACATCCAAGCAGCCTTCGGCGGGATCATCAAGCTGATGGACTGGCGGGAATACGAACAAGACCCGCACATGCAAGGCCTCAGGGTGGCGATCCTGAACCCGAGCAAGACTCCAAAAACGATGGAAATTCTCGGGCTCTCACGGGTAGTGAGACGCCCAACCAACAGGCCCAAAGCGCCCCCCCCGGTGCGACAGGTGCGGGAGAACCCACCACACGAACAACTGCAACTTCGCAGCAAAATGCAGGACCTGCGGACAGGCACACCACACGGCTGACCACCCGGCGAGCCAGCCTGAGGACGTGAACCCGGACAAGTCCGGAGGGAAGGTTGCCCTTCAGAAATGAGGGGAAGACCAAGCCAGACCCACAGAGACTCGGTTCTCAAGATTATTAAAGCGAATGTATGGCGAAGCCCAGTGGTACAAAAAACAATCCTACAGACAGCAAGCGCGAAGAAGGTTGATATAGTGTTAATCCAGGAACCACCAATTAACATGGACGAGAGGACGTCGATCCACCCCCAGTACATCCTGTCGGGGCCAACTATGGACGGACAGACACGTCGAAGATCGATATGCTTCATATGAGTTTTCGCAACAAAGCATAAACGACTCAACTAACACGGGCATAGAAACCATGAGGGCTGAGCTCACAGTTCAAGTGGAAGCCCTTTGTCAGAGACTCACCCAAGTCATTCCTGACGCCACTCCTGCTGCCACTGATGACCCTGTCGCCAACCCATCAATCGCCCCACAACTCATCGGGAAACGTCCCAGGCCGTGCCTACCCGACATTGGCCTGTTCTCAGGTAAAAGGACGGACTACCTCGTTTGGGCCCACACGGTACGGGCCAAGCTAGCACAAGATGGCGTAGCCATCGGCGACGACGGCGCCTAATACGCATATCTGTGGCTGCGTATGTCCTCCCAAGCGCAGAACATGGTCGCCGCGCAATACGCGCAAGGCATCGCCAAAGGACATAGTGCCCATCAATTCTTGCAAACGTTGGACACCATCTTCATCGACCCACACGCGGCACAACGTGTCGCGTGGCGGCAGCAACGGACATGACTGGCACAAAGGATGCCGCCGTCACGTCACACCTAGACCCTAGCCCCAGGTCACGTGACATGCATGGACTATATATTATGTGATAGCACTGACCGTTTGCCAGCGGAAAAGATAATTAAGAGAATGATCGGAATTGTACAATTAAATACTGAACAATACAACGTGCAATGACGCGGCTAACGCAGCTGCGTCAGGGCCCCCAGGAACCCTTCTCGTCCTTTTTCCCGAAATTTGAGAACCTCGTCGTCGAGGCTCAGATTGAGGGCGAGCAACCCCGCATCAACGCCCTGAAGGCCTGTCTAAACAAGAAAATGCTCCGTGATGTCTGCCGGTTCATACAAGAAGGGACATACGCGCAATACGCCGCCAAAGTGTATGGCATGGCTTCTGACTTGGAAGCCCTCGACGACCCGCTCCTCAACGGGTCGACAAAACCCTTCTTCTCCGCTCCCACTGCCCAGCCACAGCCCGCACCCAGAACGTCGCCAGACCAGATGGACTGGCAGCCTTCAAGCGTCCCGCTAAAGCCTTTGTCCACAGCGGAAAGAGACACGCTGAGGAAGAACAACGCTTGTTTCCGGTGCCGCAAACCCGGACACATGCGTCACAACTGCCCTCTTAACCAAGGCCAGCCCGTCGCCACTCGGTCTGCGGAAGTGCAGCGCCCAACTACGTCGTCCCTGAGACAACAAGGACCCGACTCTCTCTGGCGCCCTATGGCGTACTTCTCTCGAAAACTCAGCCCAGCGGAAGTCAACTACCCGATCCACGACAAGGAGATGCTGTCGATTTACTCCTGCTTGAAGCACTGGCGCCCTCTCTTGGCCGGTATAACATTTCAAGTCCACACAGACCATCGTAACTTGGTGTACTTCCAAAAGCAGCAAACACTCTCGGAGCGTCAGCGGCGCTGGTCCCACGAACTATCGGAATTTGACTTTGTCCTCGTTCACAAACCAGGTACTGTACAAGTTACTTCTGATGCCCTATCCCGACGAGATCAAGACCTCCCCCATGACCTATCAGACGAAAGACTACAGTCCAGAGTACACCAAGTGTTGAGCTCTCAAGGCAAGAACCTCGTCATCACCGCAGCCGTCTGGGCCAAGAACCCTGACAGAGACCCCGAAGGAACAGAGTTGTTTACTCACCCCGAACTCCCTTCTCCTTTCACCGACCCAAACCTACAAGAACTCTGGAACACAGCTCTGAAAAACAACGAACGATACTGGCAAGCTCGTCTGGCCGTACAAGACAAAGCTCGTTCGTTCCCCAACGACTGGGGCCTGCCTTGGCAGATCAGTGAGTGCGAATTGGACCATGAGACTCGTCTTCTTTGGCGCGACCGCCTGTGGATTCCAGCGTACGAGCCACTTCGTACAGCCATTATCCAAACCGTCCATGACTCGAGCTTGACAGGTCATCCCGGCACCACCATCACACGAGACCTGGTGAGCCGCTCGTACGCATGGCCTGGACTAACAGATGACGTACGACACTTTGTTGGCAACTGCGACGTCTGCGGCCGAAGTAAAATCTGGCGTGAACAGAAACGTGGTCTGCTAAAACCTCTCCCAATCCCCGACCGCACATGGGAAGAAATTGCAGTGGACTTCATCGTCGAACTTCCCCCGTCCAACGGTTGTACCACCATTATGGGTGTGACAGACCGCCTGTCTAAGTCCCGAGTCTTTATACCGTTGAAATCCTCTACCGCCCAGGACGTTGCCGAAGCGTTCCTGATACACGTCTTCGCCCACCACGGGACCCCGAGAGCTATCACTTCGGACCGAGGCCCACAGTTCGTCAGTCTCTTTTGGGCTGAAGTATGTCGTCAACTAGGTATTACCAGGAGATTGTCCACCGCCTTTCACCCAGAGACAGACGGAGCCCAAGAGCGCGATAAAGTATACCTGAGGCTAAAAAACGTGCACACCCTACGCCCATCGAAAAAACTCGACTGGTTGGCATTGCCATACAAAGTCACAAAGATAGTAGGATCACATGCCGTGAAACTCAACACGCCCCCAGGTATTCACCCCATATTCCATGTGAATCTGATCCGCAGACACCGCAATGACCCACTGCCGTCCCAAGTGTTGTCAGACCCTGAACCCCCACCGATAGCTCGCGAGCAATCCATGGAAGACGCACTTGAGGGCGAGTACCTGGTAGACAAGATCCTCCGGCACCGCAAATACAGGAAGCAGCATCAAGTCCTGGTGAAATGGACGGGCTACACAGAGCCAACCTGGGAACCAGTGGAACACCTCACCAACACAGCAGCACTGGACGAGTATGAACAGACTACGGACTGCCCGTGGTTGACGTAGGAAAGAGGAGGAAGAGGTCGATTGTAATGATCTACGGATCATCGGTGGCTCAGGCTAGGCCTTCGCTGAGACGCTAACCAGTAGTCTACCCAAACTATTGCTTCAGCTAGTAGGTAGATCTTTTGGCTATACGAAGCGCCCAAAGCATCTTCACCTGAAGCCCTTATTTCCCCGACTTCTCCTTTCTCCAACGACAGAGCCTAGACTGGTCGATAAACATGAAGGTGGGAAACCGACAAGTATAAGGACCCCATCTCCTCGAGCCCATAGATGGTGTAGATGCCCTTTTCTCTTCATCGAGTTCTTTTTATACAAACCTTTAAACTACTACTCTTAGTACTCTTCGTGAGTTCATACATCAGGAACTGCTCAAGAACCAAAGGCAAATACTCAGTCTCCTCCCGAAACCTCTACCTAGGTACGGTCCCCTTGAGGACACCCATCCACCGACAAACCCAGCACCCCCCGACGCGGTGCACTCCGGTCTCGAAAAGGAAACTGCAGCCAGAAAACACAGGATCTGGAAAGACTCCTACAAGAGCTCAGACATCTGGCTGTACACCGACGGGTCGAAACTCGCAACGGGATGGACCGGCGCGGGATGGACGTCTCAACGCAATAACAGGAAGCTGACCGAGGGAAGTTTCTCATGCGGCGAGTGAGTCGAGGTAGCGGACACGGAAATCCGGGCGATCAAGCTAGGACTTAGGGTCTAAACCACGGACTAGTCCGGGGAAGTGACACCATCTGGATCTGCACGGACAACCAAGCCGCAGTTAAGAGAATGAACTCGGTAGCTAAAAGGACAGGCACATCACAGTATGAGCTTGACCAAGCCAAATCCATCGCCCAGGAACTCCGGGAAGCCATCCCAGGCCTAAAGGTCCATTGCATATGGGTCCCAGGGCATAGGGACGGCGGGTCCCCTAAGGGCGAGGCAGGGGATAATCCGGACTCTAAAATCCGATCAGAAATAGATTCGGAGGAGTATAAATATATCATCATCATCATCATCGTGAAGTATGATAGCCAACACAGGACAACAGGCTGGGGCCTCAAGGGCAAGTTGGGTCTAAAACGCATTGGTAATACTGAATTACACCTGCACAGACAACCATCCGAGGGTCCTTTCCCTCCTTTCCTTCTTTCTCTCTTTTCTTCTTCCTTTTATTTGTTTCACCTTTCGGAATTGGGCAGGCATGCCTAGGAGCAGGGGAGTGTCTAAAGCAAGCCCCTAAGGAAGCGGTACCGCCGTTATCCGGGACTGCCAGGACACGGGCGGCAGGTGGTACAAGAAAATAGGTGCTAGAAAACTCGGACCTCTCCGGAGCTCCGGACTCCCACAATGGGGCCCTAGATAGTCCCTGATTTGATTTGATTTGAATATATTTAACGTCTACTGGAATCACTAAGATCAAACGACGCTCCTAGATAGTCCCTAGAGTAAAAACTGAATTACATCATCATCATCATCATCATCATCATCATCGTGAAGTAATGGCGGCCGCGTGGCCCAATGGCAAGGCGTTTGACTACGAATCAAAAGATTGTGGGTTCGAATCCCATCGTGGTCAGTTAATTTCCAGCTTCATTGCTGTGAATATTGTTACGATTCTTTTTTGTTGTTGTATGTATTTCACGTCTCTATCTATATGCATGCAATATCAACTTACGCTGTAACGTTACACACTCTTCCTTAACTTCCGTCGCTCTTCTTTTGCCCCCTCATCAACGAGCACCATAGTACTAGCTAGCAGTCAAGCATAACAAGGTATAACACATGAACGCTGACCCTTCAAAATTTCAAATAAAAAAGAATCTTTTGCCTGAACTCCAGAAGAAAGAAAATGGAAAAAATATGCCAGCACCAGAATAAATAAACAAAAAACATCAAGGAAAAAGAGGCCGATAGGAAATAGTGGTGAGGGGAAGAGTAGACGGGGACGGACGAACATATGGGTGCAGTAATAGAAAGACATACAGAGCAAAACAACAAGTAAACAGAGCCAATGTGCAAGGACAGAAAAACGGACACACACGGAGAAACGATGGGATAGCCGAGACGAATCAAGAAATGAAGAGCCAAGACAACGACAAAAAGTAACATCAGAGCAACTTGCTTTCCTTTACTCTTTGGACTTCTTAGACTTCTTCTTCTTGCTCTCGCCTTCCTCGCCACCAATGCTCTTGCGCTTCTCCTTCTTCTCCTTCTTGTCCTTCTTGTCCTTCTTCTCCTTCTTGTCCTTCTTGTCCTTCTTCTCGACAGCAGGCGCTTCATCAATGTCCATAACGTCTTCATCGCCTTCCTCCTCGCGACGGATATCCTCGATAACGCCGTCCTATAGAAGTTGTAAGAACAAGGAGTCAGCAAACAAACGATACCAGTTTCAAAAGTTAAAACACGTAGACTCACCATCACATCAGCATTCTTGGAGGGCTTCTTGCCGGTAGCGTAAAATTCCAGACGGTCCTCAACTTGACTCTTTAGGGCGTCACCAAACTTGGTCGACGGCTCCCCGGAAAAGCAATCGATACGGCTGGCGATCGAGCACTTGTTGGCCAGATATCTGGATATCCGGCCCTTGTGGCGCGCTCCGGCTTTGCCAATGAAACTGCTGTGGTACAGAATTCCGTACTTGGGCGTGTTGCCCTTGGTCTTAAGGGCACGGAACAGTGCCTTCTCAGCACCAATGATCTGTAGAGTGGAGGCGGGATACTTGGCCAAGTTGGACAGCGAGCCGGCTTGCGAAATGAGACGAGCTGCGACGGTAGTACCAATCAGGGTCTTGAGATTGGGCGCGACAACGCCCATCTTGTTGTCAAGGTAGTTGGAAGTGTAACGGCGAGCCTCGGCCTGCTCGACCACAGCCTTGGCAAAGGACTGTACCATGTCCATGTCAACTTGGGAGATTTTGGGGCCCATGGACGACTGGGCGAGATCAATGATAGCCTGGGCCTTGGCCTCATCGTCCTCGACGTACTTGGCAATGTCATGCAGGCGATCCTGGGTCAGGGTGCTTTTGTCCCCAATCTCCAACACCAGACGCGAGTAGGTCAAGTTGTCCGAGACAATGCTTAGTAGCTCGGGGAAGTGATGGCCGTACCACTCACGCACGCGCATGAAAAACTGGTTGACCGACTTATCCTGAAACTCTACCGTGGAGCTGGCTTGAATGACGTGGTTGTCATGGCGAGTGGCGTTAAACTTGACCTTGGAACGAGATGCAGCATGGGCCATGGCACGAGAGGCATCCATAGCCTCGTCCTCGCGGATGTCGCTCAGCAGCTTGCTGGCAAATTCACGGACACCACGGAACAGCTGGTCAACAGCTTCGGATGTCTCAGTGGTCTCGCACTCGATGCCGGAAAAGGCACCCTTGATGGCGTTGGCGACAACCTTGTCGGTAACACCAACGGTAACCTTGCTTTTCTTGCCGGAAGTCTGGGGAAGGGCAGCCTCAAGAACGGTCTTGAGGTAGTCGGGCATGCCACCCTCAGTAACCATCTGGACGTTTTCGTAAGCCTCGACATGGCCGCTAGAGACAAAAAAAAAGGGGGGGAAGTTAGTAACAAGAAACTCGAAAGGATGTGAATGGGTCTATTTGTGGGCAAATGTCTTGCTTCTGGGGCTTTCTCTGTCCTCCCCAAGAAATCTGCAGGCGCACAATTCGGCGATCGAGTGAGCGAGATAGATGAGCGGCCAAGGATGGTAACAGTAGCCAAGGTAGATAGTGTTAACTGGTGCAGCTGGTTGCTTGGTTTGTCTTACTGGAAAGGAGAGAAGTTCTCGAGACGAATCATCTTGCCAAACTTGGCCAGATCTTGGAAAGAGTCCTGGTTCTCCTTGTTGCGAAGCGCAACAGTGTCGACCTGATGGACGACTTTGAAGAGGGCATAGCCCAGGACGGAATCATAAAGAAGGTAATCGACCTGCGTCATTGTGGCGGGATTATGCGATTATGCGACGGCAAGAGCCTCTGTATTATGAATGGCGAGAGAACTGAGTAGACAAAACAGACAAGAGGCAATTGATTCCTGTCGCGAATCTGAGATCGCGGGTTTGTGTGAACAAGAAAAAAAAATACGCTGAATTATTTAGTTGAGCGACTGAAGCTGTGAAGCGTCTCGGAAAATTCAACACGGCCAGCAATTTTTTTTCTTAGACCCACTTTGCGATAACGCTTAAAGGAGTCGATTAGACCGATAGAACGCATTCGGGTCAATACTGGGAGAACCGATAACGCATGCTGAGTCATCAAGAAGGCTGACTCCATACTTTTAGACCATTGTGGGTGCAGACAGTCCTAGTCCCCTCGCTCTTAACAGCCTTTTAGTTGAGGGGCAAGTAGAAACGACAGTAGCTTCGTGTACTATAAAGGCATTGAATCTATACTTGAGAATAAACAGTAGATGTTAAATATATTCAAATCAAATCACTTGAGAATAAAGCCCGTATTCCCCTCCCACTCTCCCCTTTCGGCTTCAGACAGTTATTGATTTTCCGTCCTGTTGACAACCATAGCAAATGGGAATCCTGACTTGCTTCCATGGAGCTTGAGTCTGCCTGATGGACAGCCTCACATAGCCTCCTCCTGAGCAAGTGCTAGAAGTTAACTCAGCCTTATTTTTTGGTAGTGATGCTATGACTATGCCTGTACTATTGCTTGGTCTGGGACAGTGGCATGCATGCATATCCAAGCTTCTCGGCAACCAATACAGAGTAGGGAGTGGCAATGGCCCAAGGAACAAAGGTCATGGAAAGACAATAGGAAGGTGGAAACATAAATATGACCAAGCTGAGGCAGACAGACATACATATACATATACATATACATGTACATATACATGTACATATACATGTACGTACATGTACACCATTACTATAGTCTGGCAATGTATAGATGTATTTTATTCAACCTATTTAAGTAGCAGCTGCTTCCCCAAGTCACTGTCTTGTGCGTCTCCTACAATAGCCTTATTTTTGCTATTGCTTCTCTTCCCCTCTACGCACAAGCTCTTTCCATCTCGATTCTCTTGCTGAGAGGTTTTGTTGATAAGCACAGATATATCCTTTTCCACCCCCCCCCCCCGCACTCGACTTGATTCTTTTCTCATCACTCTCTAAACACTATCACCACCTTTTGCTAAGTCGCCAAAATGTGTGACGGTCCCCGTTCTGTTGCCTACTTTGTCAATTGGTAAGTTCCCGTTAATGAATAAAAATGTCTGTCTTTTCGTCTTTCTAACTTCCTGGATATAGGGCTATCTATGCGCGCAAGCATCGGCCTCAGGACCTTCCCGTCGAGAACCTTACCCACGTCCTTTACGCCTTTGCCAATGTGAGGCCAGAATCAGGTGAAGTGTAAGTTGCTGGCCACATAAACAACCTTGAAGATATACAAGCAGAACAGCGCCATTAATGCTGTGCAATAGATACATGACCGACAGTTGGGCCGACACCGACATCCATTGGGAAAACGATTCGTGGAACGACAGCGGAACCAACCTTTATGGCTGCATGAAGCAACTCAACATCCTCAAGAAGCGCAATAGGAATCTCAATGTTCTGTTGTCCGTTGGCGGCTGGACCTATAGTTGCAATTTTGCTGCCCCGGCTTCAACAGAACAGGGACGTACCACTTTTGCGGACAGCTGTGTTGACATTCTCAAAAACTTGGGCTTTGATGGCATTGATATCGATTGGGAGTATCCTAAGGACTCTCAGGAAGCTGCTAACTACGTTGCTCTACTCAAAAAAGTCCGTGAAAAGCTGGATGCTTACTCGGCTACCGTCGAGGGCAACCCTCACTTTGAGCTTACTGTTGCCTGCCCTGCTGGTTCTACTCAATATGAGAAGCTTGATATTGCTGGCATGGACCGATACCTGGACTTTTGGAACCTGATGGCCTACGATTACTGTGGCTCGTGGGACCAGACAGCCGGCCATCAGGCTAACCTGCGGCCTTCAAGTTCCGCAGCCTGCACACCTTTCTGCACCGAGGCTGCCGTCAACTACTACCATCATCATGGTGTGGCCAGAAACAAGATTGTCATAGGAATGCCTCTATATGGCCGCGCTTTTGAGAACACAGACGGACCAGGAACGCCGTACAACGGAGTTGGCGAGGGTAACTGGGAGCGCGGAGTATACGATTACAAGTCTCTGCCTCTACCTGGTGCCCAAGAGCATGTTGATCATCAGATTACTGCTAGCTATTCGTACGATCCCGCTAAGAGAATGATGGTGACGTATGACAACGTCCATGTGGCTCGCCAGAAGGCCGAGTATATCAAAGCTGCTGGCCTAGGTGGCGGAATGTGGTGGGAAAGCAGCGCAGACAAAACTGGCGAAGAAAGTTTGATTCACAACGTTGTTCAAGTCTTTGGTGGCCCTTGCAGTCTTCACAAGAGGCAGAACTGCACTAGCTACCCGCACACCAAATACGACAACCTACGCAGTGGTTCTATCAACTAGGGAAAGGTAGATCCGAAGCCCAAGAAGAAGCGTAACATCGTTGTTAAGTGGTGGCGTTGTCTGTGCACCAAGTATCGAAAGGTGTGTAACTGGTGTCGCGAGAGCTACTGCTTTTGTTGAAGCAAGGTAACCAAATTCATGTACGTGCCAAGGATGCCAAGAGTTAGGTACAATTACAAACACAGTAAAATACGAATACAAGCACTCAAGAAAAAGCGGACGCTGTTACTATGTAGTAGAGAGCTGTCACCTTGATCTCCCCAGCACTTAGCAGTTGCATTAAATACATTTTTACACGCACACACACACATATAAGCCAGTTCCAGAGGCTCTGACGAAGTGTCGTCATCATTTAAATTCAAACACTAAACGCCGAACCAAGGCAGTCATTCCCATGAAGTCATCCTTTCCCGAATTCTGTGAAATTTTTACTTTTATTCTTTGAAGATACTTAGTTCTTCTCGAAGACGTAGGTCAGGTGGCAACGGCCGCAGTACTGGCGATCCTGCATGGCAGCCATGAAGACACCGGCACCGCACTTTAGTGTGATGTTAGCATTATGGTTTGATATTGTTGGTCCGTTCAATAGAGCGGGGTTTAACTTACGCTTTCAGAGGGGCACTCGCGGCGAAGGCGCTCAATCTTGCCATCGGAATCGACCTTGTAGTACTTGAGCACAGCCAGCTTGGTCTTCTTGCGCTTGTGCTTGATCTTCTTGGGGGTGGTGTAGACCTTCTTCTTGCGCTTCTTACCACCACCACGGAGACGCAGCACCAGGTGGAGAGTAGATTCCTTTGATGGGTGTTAGCTGATAGGGTAAAAACAATTGCCGTCAAATCGTTCAAGGAAAACTAACCTTCTGAATGTTGTAGTCAGACAGGGTGCGGCCATCCTCCAGCTGCTTGCCAGCGAAGATCAGGCGCTGCTGATCCGGAGGAATGCCCTCCTTGTCCTGAATCTTAGACTTGACATTGTCGATAGTGTCCGAGGACTCAACCTCGAGGGTAATCGTCTTACCCGTAAGGGTCTTGACGAAAATCTGCATCTTGACCTACACAAGTCATTAATGGTCAGCTACATAGAACTATGTTGTTTCGTATTCAAGATGTCCCGCCAAAGCTCTTCATCATCCTTGCGCCGCTGCATTCGCGTCGACCGCGCCATGTCCGTGGAGGCTTAGCTCATCATGTCACAGGGCGTATCGTGTAGATCGATTATGGCTATGAATAAAGCCGCCACGGAAATGTCGAGCGAAACAAGGGCGGCCGGGTGCGATGATAGGAAACGGAGATAGAGAGCGGGCAGGGCCTCGAAAATTCAATCCATGAAATGAAACATCTTCCGACGTACCTAGACAATTGGTATTGCCTTCCTCAGCAAATCTTCAGATGTGGTTTGGATAAATTTCGAAAAGAAATATCGAGTGGGAAATGAGAAGAAGTGTAACAAAACCCAAGAGATGGATGTGCGCCCCACAATTGTTATTGCCCACACTGAAGTTAAGTCCACGTGACCTAGGGCATTAGGTTCGCGCCCCTCCACACACTATTCACATTTTTGTCTGCAAAATAGTGGATCTTGTGGCCCTGACTGAGAGCATACGCAGCTGGCAACCCCATTCAAAGCTGCAGTACGAAGGAGGAATTCTTGGAATTTCTTCTTGTTACAACATTTCAACGGACATATTCGAAAAGTAAGTTTGCCTTTCAACATATAGGTTGATTTTGCTTGCCATACTAACAAGCTATTAGACACCGTCAAAATGGTCAAGAAGAGAAAGAACAAGTACGTTGCTGTCGTCACGCACCTCGCTGCCCTTCATTATCAGCCCACCGACACCAACTCGAACAGTCACTGTCGTTGAGAGCGATGCGAAACAAAAACTTTAGCTCACGATAACTAACAAACACAAACAGCGGCCGCAACAAGAAGGGTCGCGGCCACACCAACCCCATCCGCTGCAGCAACTGCTCTCGCTGCACTCCCAAGGATAAGGCCATCAAGAGATTCACCATCCGCAACATGGTTGAGTCTGCTGCCATCCGTAAGTTCAACACCATCCCGTATATGGCTTCTACTCATGTGAACATTGTTACTAATTTTCGTAGGTGATATCTCTGACGCTTCGGTCTTTTCCGAGTACACTGTGCCCAAGATGTACCTGAAGCTGCAGTACTGTGTCTCTTGCGCCATTCACGGCAAGATTGTCCGGTATGTTCATCCCTGGGAGGGACGAGTACCCTGCGTGGCTTGTTCACGCAGTGTGTATAGCTTTAGATGAGCCTTGGTGCCATTTAAACCCCGAAATATTCCTCATCGCCCTTGTAGGGTGGTGGTGGTGGTGGTGGTGGAGAAATCTGGCTCTGACGTCACGCTATGGTACTGGGAAGGTGACCCCGGTACGGGAAATCCACCTTCCATCCATACATATCGGACGTGCTTATGGAGCCAGATGGTCATCTATGCCTCTGTCTTTGTTGCTAGACGTGAGAAAGCAGACATGAGATTTTCTCTGCCACCACTAGTGCAAGTATTGAAACATACGGAATGAAGATGACTAACAATTTCTCTAGTGTCCGTTCGCGCGTTGGCCGCCGCAACCGTGCTCCTCCCCCGCGTGTTCGCTTCAACAAGGATGGCAAGAAGATTGTTCCCACTCAGGCCGGCAAGACCGCTTAAGTCTATGGAATAAATTCTTTTCCTTGTAAATGAAAAAAAAAAATGAACTGGATGGGAGACCTCGCCCATGGATCCGGTGTCGATCTTGGGACAGAATTGAAAAGTGTTTTATATGAATGGGCTTTTTTATTTGCATGATAAGGGAAAGACAGAAACGTCGAGCCCTTCCCGGTCCATGGGTATGGTGACTCTTTAGTTGACAACAGAAAGAAAATAAAAAGAGTCCATTGAAACCCCCTTTGTTTTTATGGCCTCTACGTAGGGTTAAGTGCATGGATGGCAGAATAAAGAGTACTTGAGGCGTGGTTTGATCTTAGTGATTCCAATAGACGTGAAATATAGTCGGGAAAAGATAATTTGCGTCTGCCTGGCATTGTGCTTCCTGGTATGTTCTCTTCGCAGCATCTCTCTGATATTGCGCCTCTTGAACCTGCCCATCTAACTTACTCGGTCGGTCTTTCTTTTGGCGGAGTTCTAATATGTGCTCTTGGAGGAGTGCCTCAGTAAGAAGGATTTCTGTCCGTCGTTCTCTCACATCTTGGGCTTTCTTCTCCCGCTGCTCGAGGGTCTTCCTCCCTAGGGACTCGTTGGGCCAGATGGTTCGGTATTTTTGATCTCGATCAAACTCGTCTTTTTCGATCTGTATCTTGAGTTTCTCCAACTTCCTTGTTTTTTCTGTAACCATACCTTCGACTACAGAAATCCCATACTGGGTGTTGGCTCTCTGCTTCCTAAGTCCCTGTAACACTTTATCTTTGTCATTAAAATCACGTAGGCTATTGAACCATTCGGCATTCGAAGACTGGCTTGTTCTGGCATTGCTGGCTGTCTGGGATTTTCTGGTTTCGCCATGTTTTTTCTGGGCATCACCCCGTTCGACATCTGAGGTTTTAAGCCGAGCCTTGGACTTCTGGTTCTGTCGGTACGTTATATCATACTCCCGGCGCTTAGAAGCATCGGAAAGTGTGGAGTAGGCATGATGAAGCTATAAAGCAAGGGGCTATTAGCGATACTCCGGCACCCTGATACCTGGACTGTATATCTACCTGCTGGAAGTTCAAAGTCGCATTTCGATCGTTGGGATTTTTGTCTGGGTGTCTGACTTTTGCCAGTCGACGATATGCCCCTCTAATATCGTCTAAGCTTGCCGTCCATGGCACCTCTAAGACAGCATAAAGGTCGATATTTTCCATAGTAAAGCGATGCCAAAACCGACTCAGAATGAATGGAAGGCTAGTAATGTCAATCTGGGCTAACCATATGGGGCTGTTAGATCATTAAAATAGAGACCTGGTAAGCGAGTAAGACTTGTTAATGCCCATTGAGAAGCCCGTTGTATGACTCTGCAAGACAAACAAGCAACACAAACAAGCAACACAAGAAGCGTCTTTCGCTGACAAAAGTACCCTCCATTACTTTTGCTTTCTGCCCTAAGGAGAGTGCGGCGTAATGAGTTGACTGGTAAATATTCAGTCAAAGCCTCGTCTCGCAGGAGCATATTGTTTCTCAGCAGGCGTTTGGTCAGTGTCAGACGATAGCCAGCTTCACTCTCTATGGTACGGGCTGCGCAAGTGCCAGATAGATCAAAATCTATCTCAGCAGGTAGAAAACAAACTTGGGGAAAAAAAGAGTATTTCGCTTATGTTGAAGGCCTTCCTTGGTTGAAGTTGAACAGAGAAAGCGAGAGCAAGTGTTTTATAAAACGGAAAAACAAGGAATCAATCAACAGCTTACCAAAGCTCACAGCATGACACAGCGCTTACTATATATGTGTGTGCAATTAGACGCATGACGCTAGTCGCCTGCTATTTCCTGTAGAAATCTTTGCCAAATACCGACTATATACCCATTATGTTCATCCTAGCTCTCTATCAACAGTCTACTTATCTACACGGTTGCGGAACTGAACGAGTGGGCCTTCTGGGGTGATGGATGTAAATGTATCAATCAGCTGATACTCGTCTTCTCTTTGCCGGCCTATAACACCACCGGGCCTTCCTCCGCTCAAATCCGTGACGCCCTCGGCCTTGCGAATATCGTAGAGCCACAGCAGTCGAGCCAGCGTATTTGTCATCTCATGATACGCCAGGCCCTTGCCAATACACCCGCGTGGTCCAATCGAGAAGGGGCAGAATGCAGCATTAACCGCCGCGGTATCAGCGGCAGTGTTTCTAAGGCCAGTGAGCGGGTTTATAACGCCCTCTATCCATCGTTCGGGCACAAATCGGAACGGCTCTGTGTGGTATTCCGTGTTATGCTGGAGTGCATAATGAGGCACGCCAACAATTGTTCCAGCGGGGACAAACACCGAGTCAATAACAATGCCCTCGCTTATGACCTCACGGGGAAGGAGACCCCCAACAGCAGGAGACAAGCGCATGGCTTCGTCTATGCAAGCCCGAAGGTAGATGCATGATGAGAGCTCACTGCCGTGGCCAATATCGTCAACAGACGAGAACTTGGAGCGTACCTCAGCCATAACCTTGGCCATGATGTCTGGGTAGTGGACGAGATAGAATAGCGTAGCGGCCATAGAGGCAGCTGTAGTGTCGGAGCCAGCAATGAGCCTGTGACAGGCAATTATTAGCAAGTAATGCAACAAACGACGGTCAAAAATTACAATCATCAAATGCGAAATTTCAGCCATAGCACTTACAGAAGAGTCGACTCTCCCCAAAGCTCAGGCTGGGAAAATGAATAGCCCCCCTCTTTGGAGTTGAGCATGTAATGGAAAAAGTCTTTGCGGTCAGTGGAGTTTCCCAGTGCAGTCCGCTCGTTGAGTCGCTCGCGGCCGTACTTGGCGAATTGTTCACGCCCAGAAGCAATCTGCCGGAAAATGACGTAGTCCAGCTTCCAGCGGTAGGTAAGAGGCATCAGGCCCGACTATACAATGTTTAGTAATGCGTTCGTCCCTCTGTGCACTCTTATCACTCACCAGCAGATGAGCCTTGGTCGCAAAAGCAAGTAACTCAAGAGAGTATCGGTTGTCTTCCTTTTCCAGCAGATCAAATGACTTTCCGTAGCACAGGTCTCCCAGAACGTCCATAGTGAGATAGCTGAACCACTTTGCCATGTTCTGCGGAACCGACCACTCGCTGTGTTTTTCCAAAGCTACAGAACCTTCCCCAAAGGGTGAGGAGTCCTGAGAAGGCCCGACCAGTTCACATAGCTTGCGGATATTGTTATGCACAAACGGCTCCATCGACTTGGTTGATGCTGTAGAAAACGCATTCGATATAATACGACGCTTGCGACTGTGAATCTCTTTGTTGCGTGTGTTATGAATATTGGGAGCGCCGTGGACAAAGGCATTATAGAACTCGGACTTTGCAATGTTGCTATTATGGCCGTATATCTTCTTGAGCGCCGTGACTGTATTGAACGAAAGATGGTTGGGGCCATAGCGAACGACAGGGCCTGTTGTTGCAGAAGCAAAGGCATTAGTCTTGTTCTTTTCCACCACGAACAAAGGTCATGAATCGAGGCAGAGAGCGCAGGTGCTTCAGCTTAGCTTACCGTACTTCTCGTGCATCTGAAGGAACAAAAGATGCCGGTCTCCAATCCAACCGTGCCATAGCTGGTGGGCGTCCGTGAGCTTAGCCAAGAACGGACCCGGGTATCTAGCTAGGGGGTGGAAGAAAACTTGGTAGACGACGTATTTGAGGAGAAGCTAGAGGGTTTGTCAGAGCCAGGGCTAACATCAGAGCAAAGAGTGTAGGCAACAGGATCAAGCCATCATACCACCAGCGAAATCACAGCAGTCCCGACCGCAACTGCCTTTGCATGATTACGGTCAAAATCCCAGTGCAGCGGGCTGCCTTGAAACGATAAAGAAACCATAGCTGAAGGCTAAGTTAACACTAGCAATAACACGAAGTTTCGATGGGCGTGAATATAGCTTGTACAGAGGAATGTCTCTAGCTATATCATAAGAGAGAAGGATGGGGGGTTCTAAGCTTGCAGAAATGGAAGGTGCAGCTTTTATTTATAGAATGTCATCTTCAAGGGAGTAACTGCCGCTTCTACTTCCGGTAGCTACCCAAACTGGCTGTGCTCACTACTGCCGTGACAAGCCTTTGCGGCAATGCGGCTTGTTGTAATCCCAGTCCAACCAATGATATTCACTCTAGGTCTTGAAGTAAGCCGACCGCAAAGCCGCTTATGGGGAGCAGTTTTCTCTAGATTTATGTAACATGTCATCGGACAGGAAAAGAAACTCTGCGTTTCTGCTTGTGTTACACAGCGAGGAAGAAAGCACGGCAAGTCTTGGTTGCAGTTTCGCTGATGGCCAGTATACGGCTCAGCAGTAGCAGTTATTAAAAGAAACGTGAGGGAGTTTGTGCAGTTATTCGATCGGGCGGCCGACACGGCGTTCTACTGGTATAATTGAATGTGCTAGCCCTAGTCCTAAGCCTGCAAGTACAAGTCGACAAACATGGGGGACGGACTAACTAACTGACCATTCCCCAATTTTATCCACAGCTAAAGAGAGCATTTGGAGAACTTGGAGACAACAAGGTCTCGGGTTAAATAAAGCGGGCCCCTGACTGCGGCTACCGAAGGTATATTGGAATAAATTCCTCGATCCGCCTCCGTTCCGCTATACGTTACCTTTGCGACTAGGGTACTTCGATGCTACATTTAAGAGTGTGCCAACTATATGTATACATACTAGTTTGTATTTCAGCGCTCAAATATTCCATCCGAGTCTCCTTCATCTAGCCGCTAATATACTATACAAACAAACGATTGGGAAATATAAAACTTCTAGTCCAAGAAAGAAAAAGAATAAAAAAAGAAGAAAAAATTGCAATCCCTACAGCTATCGAGAAGGCTATCTCGAACAGAAGAATCTAGAAGCTGGTCTAGAAGTTGTAGTAGCGCGGCTCGTCAAACACATGGTATCTATGTCCTCTGACTCCCTCGCCACGGAACATGGCCGGGTATCGCCACCCCTCAGGCAACTGCGACTCGTCAACCCGCTGGTTCAGGACTTCATCGCTCGCGGCCTGTAGTGAAGCAAGCTCCTGTGCGTCCTTGGCAAGCACAAACTTGGCTGTCTGAAGCTCCGTGTCCGTGATTGTGCTGCGGCTGACGCGGGCATAGCCCACACGGCGAAGATTCTTGTACAGGATGTACTCACACCAGCGGTCCCAGTCCGAAGGATCCACGTCGTGCATTCCAGAGGTCTCACTAACATACGTGTTGTAGTTGCCCTCTAGCGGTCTTGTGACTAGGTAGCTGAGTAGGAAAGCCGGCCTGTCGGTGGAGCCCATCAGCTCAGATAGGTACTTGGACTGTAGGCGGCGGTCTTCGGGGTCTTCTTCTTGGCCCGAGTGGAACACAAACACGTCAACCAGCTCGCCGTACACATCTAGCGTCGCGTGAATGGCAGGGGCCAGTTCACCAACCGGAGACGGCAGCAGGTGGTGGGTTGAGTTTAGAATCGGGAACTTGGACAACAGCGCCGCACCCCATGTGTGCTTGTTGGGGCCGGGGCCATAGTCTACGTACATGCCTAGCTCATGAGCCAGCTGCTGCGTGCTATCACGGTTGCCCATGATGATACGCTGCTCGTCAGATTCCAAAAGGCCAATCACATCAACTTCCATCTCGCGAATCAGAGACGCCATACGCTTCTCAGACGACCACATGTCGTTGTCCAGCGAGAAGTGGATGGTCCAGATGCCCGCTGTAATGACCTTGGCATCGCCATGGTATGGCTGGTAGTCATTGGTTGGGAAGCGGAAGAAAGCCGCAACCAGGAACAGGACATTGACGAGAACGGCAACTAAGGTCAGGGATCTGCGCTGGGCACCTGCGGCTGCGGCGAGAGGCTTGGGGGTTCTGATCTTCTTAGCAGTAGACGATATGTTGATATCCAGGATACCGCAACCTATCTGGATCATCATGCACGCCATAATCCAGTCGGTGTGCTCACGGACCAAGGGGCCACCGGGCACAAAGGCGTAAGCTACAACCCAAACATGGAAAAGGACCATGAAGTTGTAGATTAGGAAACCAAGGCCAAAGACCATGGCAGGACTTTTCTTCGACGCAGAAGCCAGAATAGGATAGGCAACGCCCGACAGGTAAAAGGCCAGGATCCAAGCACCACTGTATCCCGTCCAGTGAGAGTAATTGGTCACTAGAAAAGCACCCACACATGCCACGAAATAGAAGATCCAACTGGAGAGAAGCGTGGGCTTGTACATGCCACTCAAAACTCCAGTAGTCATGGCAACCATGGTCAGATATCCGTGGACCGACGACTCGGGGCCACGGTACGGGAATCCCTCCCAGACCCATAGGATCATAGTGGACGAATCGCTGAGCAGGGAGTGCAGGGCAAACATGAGGCCACCAACGGAAGCAGCTGATAGCCAGCTGGAGAACCAGCCCGCTTTCTTAACGGGCACGATACCGGCCCCGGTCAGAACTGGACGGCGAACAAAACGCAAAACAGCCAGGACGCTCAAGGCCAAACCAGCAGCATTCATACCACCATTCTCCTCGTGCATGATGGGCCAGACGGGGTTGTTGGTGAGCCAGGCAAACTTGGCAGTAGACGATAGGGCAAGGCCCAAAATGAAGCTAACGATTTTGCCCTCAAGTCGCGCACTGTGCCCAGCCTCGGCGATGAAGGTGCCCGTCCATGCCAGGGTGCTAAAGAAAACGCCAGTACCGACGGTGAAAAGACGCGCAGTAGGCTGGGGAACAAGATAAGCGGCCACACCGACCAAAGACAGCAGGTGAAAAAGGGTCTGATGATTGACAACCAGCGAGCGGAGGGGCTTGATAACGAGAAAGAAGGGCGAAAGGGTGACCATGACAAACACCTCGTAGCCCGAAATGCCCATGTACCACAAGGGAAAGTCTAGCACGAGCACAAAAGGGTCAGTCACTAATGTACTTGTCATGATCGTGTGACATGTGCACAAAGCAAGCTCTGGGTGAAATATCCCGACTTACACCAAACAACAAGACCCAAGCTAGTCAGCATGGACCAGAAGATAAAGGCGTGGTAAACGTCAAAGCACAGATCAATGACACCAGCCCAGCTAAATTGGGGGCTCAAGAAACCAATAGCAGCCTTTTCCTTACTATGAAAAGAAGAAAGCATCAAGTCAGTAAGAGCAGCAGTAGAGCAGGCCAGGGGGAGAAGAAGAAAGACCAAAAAGAGAAAGGTCAGAGACCAAAGGGAGAAAGACAAAATACGTACTACTGCTGCTCAGCAAGAAGAGCGGCCTGCTGGGCACTATAAACACCAAGAAAAACTGTTTAGAAAAAATAATACAAATCACTTCATTCAACTCTGCGAACTGCCATTCAAAGTTTCCCGCTAAGGGTACAGGTTCACATACCCCAGTCTTTGTCCCTTATTGTCCTTGATGATGATGTCAATATCACCAAAGTCCGCCATAGTAGCAGCATCAAACGCGAGATCCAAGAGGACCAGCGACCATTCAAAGAAAGCGTAGATGGTGTAGGCTAAGATTGGTTTGTTAGTGCCAGAAACAACGTAATATACCATCAATGGGGGGCACGGGCGCCAGGGTAGGTGCTAGCTAGCTAGGGATTGTGACCACTTACCTCCGGGGACACGATGGACCTTGTGCTGAATGAAGAAGTACACCATGGGAACAAGGGCGCCAAAAAAGCAGCTGGCGGACAGTTTGCGGTACTTGAGAGCCACCGAGTTGGGCTTAGACAGAGTGATGCAGCCCAGAGTCCACGGAAGGGTAGCGACTAGGTAGGAAATCATGAAGATGTCGTGCCAGTCATGGTCGTCGGTCGAAGTAACATAGGTCCAGCCACCGCAGGTTAGGGTCCGGAAGACACCCAGGTAAGCAATTATCTTGGCGAGAGTCGGCCCGTTCTTGCGAGTCATGAGATAGACAAGTCCAACAAGGGCGAAGCGAGGACCTAGATAGCACGGTCAATATAAGGGGACTCGAGGACGGGTAAAGGCGAGGAAGCAGTATTGGCGGATTAGGCGACGGGGTTCGAGGAGCAGCAGCCGCACGGAAGCGGGTTAACAGACGAGTCAAAACCAATCCATGTGCGCGCTCCGAGGTCTGAAGATGCTGGCCGATGGTTATTCGGGGGGGACGAAATCATACCGGAAGTCAGAGCAATGAACAGCATGAAAAAAGAGCGCTCGGGATAGCGATCGCCAATGGTGGCTGAAACGGAGGGGAACCATTCTTCGGGGTAGCCAAACCATTCATTCTGAACAATCTTGTGATAGTGGAGTGAGACACCGACAATGAGGGCGCTGAGAAAGGCAGCTAGACAGGAGGTAAGAGACGGGGGAGGGCGGGGGTTAGCAGCGGACTTATATCAAAGCTAGCATCGTCGTCGGCCTGTGCGCCGCGGATGTGCTCGTGATGTACGCCAGGGAGAGGCTCAGAACTAACAATATGCCAGAATAGTATGTAAATAGGACACCCATCGGCCACTGAACGACAGCATCACACCATCGTCCTTGTCCTTATATGGCGCCATGGTGACGAGGACAAAGGGATAGAGGTAAGAAATAAATTAGTGGTCGGAATAAGATATACAACGAGAGAAGGAAAAATATATAAAAAGGACCACCAGGAAGGAAGAAGATGACAGAAGACAGAGCAGCAAAGAACGAAAAGAAATAAAATAAAAATAAAAAGTGGTCACGAAAAGGGAGAGATGAAGATCATCTCAGGGAGGAGTTTTGCAGCAAGTTGGCCGTGGTGTGGTGGGTTTGATTTGAAGCCAAGTTGAGCTTAAGCACAAAGCCCCGTGTTGTAGCACCTGCCCCGTTAGTTGCAGAGTCAGCTAGCAGCTAATTATACACACAGCCACAGCTATTCCAGCCATACAAATACAGCTGCTAATGCCGCTACTTCCACCGTCTCATTACAAATACGCCAGTTTACTTTACAATGTGATTTTACCGGCGGCACCATCGGGATTAGCAATGCTTGGACAGAAAGGGGAAATTTATTATCGCTACTTGTTCTCTCCCCTGGCCTTGTACAAAATGGGATGTGCAAGGCTGAGAAGCTGCTAGCTGTTCTTGCTTATCGCACATGCCCCACTTATTATGTCTTATCGCCCAAACTTTTTTTTTTTTTTTTCAAAGTATCAGCCTTGTCGAATTATCTTCACTTTGGCCTCAACAGCTTCACTGGAAAATCCCTGCCCCGCACTCTAAGCTAACCCGGCTCAAAGAACAAAAGTTTAACAACTACGCACTTCCGCTTGTCCGCTCTGCCTTCCAACCATGGCTGGTGTCTCCGAAAAAGCAAGGTTCTATCTAGAAAAGGCTGTTCCCCAGCTTCGTGAATGGGAAGACAAGAGCATTTTCACAAAGGTTTGTCTCCCCCCCCCCCCCATGCTGCACCTCCACAAAGTCGCCGTACCTAGACTCCTTGCTAACCGCTACAATATTTCCAATCATAGGATGAAATTCGCACTATCGTCCAAAAGCGCAGTGACTTTGAGCACCGCGTTCTTTCGCCCGGAAACACTGCCTCCGATTACCTTGAATATGCCGACTGGGAAAAGACCCTAGACTCCCTACGCATCAAACGCTGCCAACGTCTCAAGATCCGAAACCTCTCATCCGCCCATACAGCCCAGGTTAAGCTGTTGTCTATTTACGACCGCGGTGTCGGACGCCATCCCGGTCATCGATCCCTCTGGATTGCCTACCTCGACTATGCTGCCTCCATCAAGGCCACCAAGCGCTGGCGTTTGACCGTTACCCGTGCCCTGCGCATGCGCCCCACCGATGCCGGCCTCTGGATCATGGCTGCAAACAAGATGGCTAGCCATGGCGACATGGCGTCCGCGCGCCGCTTCTACATGCGGGCATGCCGCTTCTGTGTGTACGACGGTACCGTCTGGGCCGAGTATGCTCGCTGCGAAATGGTGTGGCTGGCTAAGCTGGCCCTTAAAAACAAGAACAATAAAGGCGCAAAGCCCATTGACGCTGTTAAGCCCGACCAAGTTGATGAGAACGATCGTATCAGTTTGGGCGGCTCTGATGACGAAAGTGATAGCGACGACGACGAGATTCTTAGGCCTGATGCAACAAGCAAGGCCTCTGCTATCTTTTCCACCGAGGCCAAGCAGGAACTTACCAATCCTGCTCTCGACGGCGCTCTGCCGCTCACTATCTTCAAAATTGCCTGCAACCAGAAGTTCTGGGATGCCAACGCAGCCGAACTCTTTTTCAACGTCTTCACGTCGTTCCGAGGATTGCCCGCGCACGAGCGTCTTGTGCAGGCTGTGATGGACAGTCTAGACGAGTCGTTCCCTCAAAGCCCCGTCACTATGATGTGCCATATACGCAGGCCAGTGGCCGGCATTTCGCCCTTGACAGCTGACTTCCCGCGCGGCTTGAGGGAAGTAGTGCCGCTGCTTAAAGAGGCTCTCGTGACAGTGAGCGACAAAAAGGCCTTTGGTGAGAAGGCCGCGCAGTGGCTAGATGGGCTGCTAGCTACAAAAGGGCTGGATGCAGACATTGCAAAGGTCTTGGAATATCTCAAAAGTCTCGCCGTGGCCGTTGCCTAAATTCCTTTTTACTTAGAGTTGTGGTTTTTACTTTGCTTTGTCTTCTGTATGTCTGCATATATGGGAAGTTTGGTTCATGGTTCTACGGAGTTTACGGGGTTCAATAAAACAGCCAACGCCCTTTGGCAATGTACCGTCTCATGAGATGTTCTTACGTAGAAAAGAAAGGCCGCAAGGCAATATGTCCATTATCTATCTACAACCGGCGACTCCAAGCCCGATGCTCTCTCTCTATCTTTGCTCATATTACACATCCTCCTAAACCATCCCGATTCTCGTCATCAACGGCTTTTCCGTGTCAGCCTTTTTTCCACCGCGTACCCTTCGGGCCCTCTTCCTTAACTCATTTGCGTCACATGAAGACGATCCCTTTGACCCAAGACTTTGATGAGAGCGTTTGATGTCGCATAGCTGCAGCAGCATATCCGCCTCTTTATAACTAAGCGGGAAAAAAGCACGCTGCTTTCGTGTCTTCCACCAGAGGTAGAGCGGCGAATACTGGTTGACCATCTTTTTGACGGTAGTAGTCACCGTACCGTCCTTGTTATCAACGGTTGACAGGCCAGTATCAACACAGTCATAGTCACCATACCGATCAAGGCCCTTGGCAGACTTGTAATCAGACTCTCTAGCAAGAAACCTAGTATGTTGCCTGTCGTAAGACTCTTTATTGGGCTTCTTCCATTTCTTCCGCGCCTCCCGTCTTCTGGCCTGGGCAGTGTCATGCTCGGCCTTTGGGAGCGTTGTCGAGGCCGCAACGACGCGATGCAGAATAGTGCCCTCGAACATCTGTGAGGAGTTTATTGCATGGCTCGTGATAGGCTGGGCAAAGGTTACCCTCCATTGCAGATGGCAACGCAGGATTCCAGGCTTAATGCTCTTCGTGCGCGTGGCAAAGGCAAGCTTCCGTTTGACAGACTTGTGCTCGACTGCAATTGTCGCTACGATAGGGAAACGGCCAGATTAGTATTAGCCGCGATCACGTAGGATAGGGATATTCTGATGGCGAGTTTGTATGGCACGCACGGTCAAGATCGTTGTTCTGCACAACTTCCAGTAGCCCTGTGAAGCCGTCTTGTGAGCGTTGGAACCAGAACACCAAGTCGCCTTTGCGCATAGCAGCAATAGCACCAAGATCTGTTACGGTCAGTTTATGCATACACGCACGTCGATGTAGATATCATCAAGTCCAGTCCCCTCAACCAGAGATACTCTTACTAGGAAGGCGCCGTCCGCCTAAAGAACTGCCATTAGCAAATCTAGGCGCTAGGCCACCTCTACGGGCAAGCAAAGGGCTCACCTTGATATGGCACAGCAACTGTCTTTTCCCTTTCAAATCTCTCAATTGACCAGCCCTCCATGGCACCAGGAGTATAGGGGCCTCGCGGCTCAGAAGTCCCCAGCCATAGGCCGGTCGCACCCCTAGCGCCCATGTCATATACGCGTTGCAAGATGAGCGGTCCGTCGTTGGCGGCTTTGTTGTGTTTTTTGTCGGCGGCCTTCTTTCTGATGGGGGCCGCTCTTCCCGTCCGCGGAAATGCTATAGCCAAGGTGCCTGTCTTGGATAAGGGCTTGCTTCTCGATTTCTTAGCAGTCATGGTACCTTTTGAGTATTAGAGTTGATGGATGGGTGAGCGCTGAATATCTGGAAGAAATGCAGGCTAGAATTTTCCCAACGGCCGGGGAAGAGAAGAGAATAGATTCAATACCTTCTGATTGCCCTGTTGCCTAGACAGCCATGCGTATAGGATTGCTCTATATGGTTGGTGACATTTCAATGGAGAAAGTAGCCAGCGCTTAGCGAAGCACTGAGTATTACCCGGCAACAAGGCTATTTTATTCGCACAGGCAAAAGCTCTAGACATTATGGTTAGTGGGACGGTCTGCGGCTTGAAGGGACGCTTTTCTTGCCTAACAGCAAGATCTATTCTAGGATTTGTTACTTGGATCTATCATCGTGATATGTGAGTCTGTCCCAGTGATGCCATAGGAGCAGGAGTGCACGACGCCAACAAGACCAAGAAGTGTGCTACTGAGGCTGGTAGACATTTGCGCTTATAAGCCAATGTTGCGTCTGGCAGCGGCGACTTGCGTTCTGTCTTTCGCAGCAACGTGCAAGGCAACACCGCGGCTTCCGGCATGAGCAGCATGGATGAGTTGGATTCTAGGACTCCGCAGCGATCGCCAGACAAGCGTCCGCAACGACCCATTGAGGAATGTTGTTTTCTACAGTTCTTAATCTCTATTCATATCCGTGATATCATGAAGAATACCCTGAAAGGGGTCTCGCTGTCGGTTTATGAATAAGACGCACTCGTAGCATATGCCCACAAAGATATTACTCCTAAGCATTGAGTTTTAGCTAATGAGTGAGCTACGTTGACATATACAGCTTGTCTGATGTTTCTAGTACAGCTCGCAGACGTAGTGAGTGGCATCGTCAACTTCGCGGATGTATACTTGTAACTTAACGAGAGGTGCTGGTAAGATAAGGCCCAGACCTGTAGTTGAGAATATGAGGTAGAGGATATCTCGGGTAGCTATATAGCTTTAATACTTGTCATGAAGAAGGACTCATTGCTTAGGACTTTGGGAATGAAAGGCCATTGATGCTTCTTTCCACGGCTTGTCCTGGTAGATGGTGATATCTTGCATAATATAGCCACCTCAGAAAGCTTTTCAAGGAGCTTCATAACAGTTTCATATGACTAAACCTATTTATGTTTGGTGAACTTGGCCTACTGAAAATTCTGGCTCTAAATAGTTGCTCTTCAATATACTTCTCTATCCGCCCACACCTCTTCTTCCAATATCAAAAGGCTCCTTTTCTTTCTCCTAAGTAACTTAAGCTCCAATCCGATTGTCTTCTGCATGACTCTAATATGGATAAGCCATAATCCCCTCCTCCATCTAGTTCTTAGGGACAGTGGATGTATTACACTGCTTCGTCATATGTTTTAGCCAAAACACCACTCGTAGCCTGCCTTGTCATAGAGGATACCTCGCAGTATTGCCCGTTTGTTTTGATGCTCCCTCGCGGTGGCACTCTCTGGCTTTGCCATATCTCTGATAGGTGACTCGTGGGTCATAGTAGCCCAGTAATGTCTACGGTAAATCTAAAAAGGCAGCGGCATAGATCCTGGAGTCATAGGCGCTGGAGGTTTAAGCGGTAAGGGTATAGTTGGCGGTGGTGTAGACTGCGGAGGGATATCTTCAATAACGAGCTGAGATGATAACATTCAGATTTGGGGTTAAAACTTGTGATAATAGTTCTACATCTAAAGACACGTCTTTGAGGTCATTATATGAGCTAGTATATAGTACCAAGCTGAGGAACGTAGTACTGGTTGCACGTGTACTTTAACATACGAGCACAAGGAAGCTCTTTGGACTTTGAGGTATGCCAGCGAACCTAAATGGGCGAATAGAACAACCGTAGTCCGTCTATCTGAATCAAATAGAAACCGACCCCAAAATCCTCATTTATCGGGTTGATTGTTTGTCGTGTGCATAGATAGAGCTCTAGCCTTCGTAGACCGCTCGTTTGATATCTGAAATGCGGCTGTGGATATCGTGTCAAGTTGCCAAAGTGCTACAGCTCCGGCATATCTGCATAGTGACGATCCAAGCGTTTTGAGGTGCCAACAAGCTTGCTTGTATCTTCTTAGGAAGGTTTTCGATATATTGCGCAAGTGGGTGGATGCTAAGTTGGCTCATAGTTGTGTGTAGAATACCGTTTATCAAAGCTGTGCCTCAGGGCCCAGATAGACTTATCAATAGATTCCTTTCGTAGAGCCGAGAACTAACAACCAGTCCATCTAGCCATAGTTTTCCATTGTCATTCTCTAGACGCGCTAGAAAGTCGCATTAATGTTTGGCTACTTGCCTGTGACTCTTTTCTCTAGTTGACTTCCCCAGTAGTAAGCGCGTAGCCCCTCGGCTTTTCCTGCGAGTTATGTGCATTGAACACAACATCTTGTGATTCGCACTCTCAATAGTGCTTGCAAGAAGCTAGTTGAGCGATTGGACATCAATAAGCGTGTCGAGGGGACCAGGATCAGTGTGCCAGACCCAAAGGAACTCGTAAAGCATTGCTTGGATTCAACAAAGTCTGGCAATTGGTTTCTGGTTCTCAGCAACACCAACGACTTCGGAACCTTTGAGATGTTGATGATCAATGCAATTGACTGTTTCCTTTCAGGGTACAATAGGACATGTCCTCCTTGCTACGCTAGAATCTTTGCTCGCTTTGTTAGCTATGTAAGACAGTAAGAATCACACTGATCTCTAGGCTATGTCACTTGATGAATCGACAATACTTTAAAACAGGGTACCAGAAACCCTGAGGGTGTTTGCAGTCGGCAGACGATGAAAGAACTCCTCAAAGCCCCCTGACAAGCCCTCCCAGCCCACAGCGACTTTACTTGAGTTCATACGACAGATTGATGCAACCAGGCCTTCCCCCAAAGCAAGATATAACACGCACCATTGGGACACTACTGGCACATGACTTCGTTCGCAAGCAACCAACGCCCGATAGTTTCAATATGCGCAGTTTGGTAGTGAAGTACATCAAGCTGTGATTCGAAAGCCGGTGGATGGAGACAAACAAAGAATCCATGTTCTTGAGGACATTCTTTTAGTGATTCTGGCTGATGAACGGGAGAACCAATAACTTTGGCGACAATACTGGGCTCATGCACATTGAGGTTTCGAAAGGGACAAGACAACTACGCCATTAGCCTGCGGCATAGAAAGCATCATGAGTCTATGTTTGTTAATGGGTGATGTTTATCAAGAGTCTATTATGTTGTTGGAGCGTGCAGCTGTGACAGCCGAGAAGGCGCTAGCATCTAATCATCCTGAACAACTGCCATCTCAACATGTACATGCAGGCAACAGGGAAACCGAGGAGGAAATGCATGTAGTTGCAGCAAACTTTGCTTTCCAACCCCCACCTCGAAATCCAACAAATACCAATAGCGTCTCTGAGTTTGCTCGGAGAACAATAGTTCTTAGAGTAGCGGCCACTAGCCAATCCTTTAGTGCTCTATGGCGACATTAAGAAGGCGGCACTGGGCTCTAGCAAAAAAAGAAAAGATACTGACACATCACCCTACGCCCCTGTGCATAATACAGCCCCATGTCTTTCCTCAACCAGTAATTCTAGAGGCTATTCTGTGAAATCAGGGGCCTCTTCATCATAGCACGCCTGTAACCCCTCCCTCTCCTCTGCAAATCAAC
>JAXHKN010000346.1:0-28872 GCA_038407165.1 Ceratocystis variospora | reverse complement strand
CCCCCCCCCCCCCGTCTCTATTTCCCTTGCCCCTCCACTGTCCACATGCTAACCCTGACGCCTCATCTCTGCCAGATACGACTACCTCTTCAAGCTCCTGCTAATCGGTGACTCCGGTGTTGGCAAGTCTTGTCTGCTGCTGCGTTTTGCTGATGATACCTACACCGAGTCGTACATTTCCACCATTGGTGTTGACTTCGTATGTGGCTTTTATGATAACAACCTCTCCCTCCCATCCATATTCCTGTGCGCTAACTCCAAGTTCTGCTTGTTCCTCTGTAGAAAATTCGCACTGTAGAGCAGGATGGCAAGACCGTCAAGCTCCAGATCGTAAGTCTCTCTATATTTCTGCCATTTATCCATCTCTCCCTACCCAGACTAACACTCTGTTCACTTACAGTGGGATACTGCTGGCCAGGAACGCTTCCGGACCATTACTTCATCGTACTACCGTGGTGCCCACGGCATCTGTGTCGTCTACGATGTGACCGACGAGGACTCGTTCAACAACGTCAAGCAATGGCTGCAGGAAATCGACCGCTACGCTACAGAAGGTGTCAACAAGCTGCTCGTCGGTAACAAGAGCGATATGACGGAAAAGAAGGTCGTCAAGTACGAGGTCGCCAAGGAGTTCGCTGACAGCCTTGGCATCCCCTTCCTTGAAACCTCAGCTAAGGACGCCTTCAATGTCGAACAGGCCTTTATGACCATGGCTCTGAAGATCAAGGAGCGGATGGGCGCGTCGACTGCCAGCAACACCAAGCCTAGTGTGCAAGTCGGCCCCGGTCACGGCGTGAACACCTCGTCCAGCGGTCCTTGCTGCTGAGCTAGCTAGCTAGCCAGTCGTTGACAGATTGGGTTGTTCTTGTTTTCTTTGCCCTTTTTTTTTTCTTGTGTTTCTCTATCTTCGATGTCCCTCTGTCTCTCTTGTTGTTTTCGTTTCCTAAATTCCGGTTCTCTTATGCGTCTGACGAGGTCCCTTTTCTTCTACTTTCTCGACTACCACTATCACACCCTTTGCTTTCTTTCTTTTTATGTCCTGTCTCCCCGTTCTTTCTGTATTTTCTCTCCTCTTCTTTTGTTTTCTTCCTAGTTAACGTCCTGTGCGTGTTTTCTTTTCCTTTCTTTTTTCCTGGTGTTCTCCTTGGTCCGTTCCGTTTCGTAACTCTGTTTCTTCGTATTACCCCGACTATGGTCTTCTGGGCGTGCTTTGGGCCATGAAACCCAAGGATGTGGCGTGTGTGGGCGTCTGCAGGTGTCTGGATGTAATGGGTTTTGCGTAGCCTGTAATTAGATCAAGAAGATAGAGGGTCAGAAGGACGGGGCGACATGAATACAGATAAGCAAATAACTAACTTGACTGAATAACAGGGCGCATGTCCCTGGTCTCCCAAACTTTTTTTCTTTTTTGTTCTTCCTGAACAAACGCCAAAAACGGGAGAACAGAAGGGCTGCTGTCTTGGAAGCCTGGCTTGACCTGGCTACACCTGTGAAACAAGCAAGTAACGAGACAGACAGGGGCGGAACTGGAACAAAGCGACGAGAATGGAGAGATCGACAAAGAAGGGGCAAGTGGACTGACGGGAGCCGAACTAAGACGAGACATGCACACGATACTGTTGGGAGAAAATGGATTGGACTACGAGAGGAGGAGAACGGAGCACAAAATGGAAGACTTCACGCAAACCACACACACAAAAGTCAAGTCTACTTTATGCTTATATCAATGCTACAATCGTGCTTTCTGGAAAAAGAGTAACGTTCCCTTGGCAGCAGGGGCACACACATTTGACGAATCATAAACTTGACAAGTTGAATAAATCTTTGGATTTTCAAAAGATGTATTTCCTCTTGAGATAGAGGAGTGACACGAGTCAAACGTTAACCTATCGTTGTTTTGACGTAAGGAAAAGAAAGAGAAGAGAAAAAAGAGAGAAGAACGAAGTGAAAAGTGAAAAGTATGGCCCAATACGAACTTGACCAACTTGATAGAGAGAACGGGAAAGGAACAGGAACAGAAGAAGAGCAACGTGGGCACCAAGCTTGGACAGAGGGAAAAAGAAACAAGGAGACAAAGGGAAGAGACAAAAAGGCAAAAAGGGTCCTGGTATATCCATAAATAACAAAAGAAAAGCAAAAATAACAAAAATAACAAAGGAACAACGACCGGTCCTACGAGATCCACTCTAAACATCATAGGGATCTGGAACTAGAAACCGGGGTGTTGGCAAGACGTAGCAAGGAGAAGAGATGAAGAGATCGAACTCAACATCTCGAAAGGACAGAGGAAAGAAGAAAAGAAAACAGGAAAGGAGTGTGGTAAACAGCCAGACAACCTCAATATTACGCAAGCCCCAGGAACCGCAACGCTTTGTTGTTCCCCATGAGCCGCGATGGCCGCCTGCGCATAAACAACGGCACAAAACGTCGCTCATCCGCATCTAGTTCTACGTCATCCTCCAGATCAAAATCGTCCCAGTCGGACACGTTGATCTCCACAGCCGGATCCGTGACGACATCAGGCATCAGGTCAGCAATCTTAGAAGACGAGGGCGATATGTTGCGCGACATGAAACTACGTCCTTTGGGTGGTCGCGAGAGCTTAAAGCCCCCGCTACGTGCGCTGGAGGTGGGGGTTGGTGGGACATTGAGTGTAATCGACTGCGCAGACGGACGACGAGGGAAGGCTGAAAATGGGCCCTTGATGGGCGTGCGGCCCGCAGGTGATAGAGGAGGGCAGAACATCTCATCTTCAGCGGCAGCAGCAGCAGCAGCGGCCGCCGCAGCAACAGCCGCAGTGTTGTCGTAAAAGTCGGATATGCTGATGAGGACTGATGATACTGCATGTAGGAAGCTATCCGTCTCAGACGGCGTGGCAGCGGAGGACAGAAGCAAATTAGCACGACTAAGTGTAGGCTGGTCGCTAGACGGTGTGAAAGACGAATAGGCTGAGGTGGCTGTAGGAGAAGGAGGACGACAGGGCAGAGGGTTGAAGGGAGCCTTTTCAGTGCCATTAGCATCAAATATCTGGGCAACCTTCATAATGTCAGAGCCAATCAGCTTCTGGATAGACAGGATGGTAGAAAGATGGTCCGGAGGGTAGTCTAGCAATAGATAGCGGATGTGGGTATGCGCAGCCAGAAAGGTCTCAAGATGGGGTATAACCAAAGAGGCCAGCAAGTAGGGGTTGGTAAACGGGTTGTCCTCGGTCTGGTACATCAAGCGCTGTGACGTGAACGCCTGCATGGCGTTGACAATCAAGTAGCGAAGATCCAGTCTGCCACTGCGAGACTCGCCCGTAGGCTTAGTACCAAGCTGCTCCAGCTTGCGAGAGACACTGCCAGAGAATGACTTGTCAACACCATTTTGCGCGCCCAGGGCGAGGATGAAGTCGACCTTGCGCCGTTCCCGGTGGCCATTGGAGCTGACGGATTCTCTAAACACCGGCTTCCAAAGACCATTGAGTTCGGGGAGCATAGGGCAGAATTGCTGGTAGCCAACTTCGCTGCGCGGGAACTGCTTGTCTAGGATAGCGCGCAGCGAGTTTTGCACGCCGACGGCGGTGGTGATGTGTGAAATAGGCAGCACGTGAAAGCGGCTGCTGAGATTTTCAGGCTGTGGCCCAATGGGAGGAGTATGAGCTGGGGTTGGGGGGAATGAAGACAAAAGATGCTCGTCACTGATAGGGAGAGCAGTGCCGGTCACTTCTTCCTCTTCATCCACCGTCTTCTTCAACCGGTCAAAGCCATAATCTTCTTTGAATATCCGCGGTTGCGGGGAGCTAGCACGGCGAATGCCATCATTCAACAAATACGGCATGGGCGGTGGGGAGAGAACACAAGAGGCCGGTCTTGAAACAACCACTCTGGGTACGGATGGCCGGCGGTGATCTGAGGGTCTGGGTGCTACAAAAGGGAAGATTCCGTTTTGGAAATTGCTGACAACGCGTTCCAAAAGGCTCTCGTGCGACTCATCGCGAAAGAAAACGACCATATCTTCCGTGAAGGGCAAAAGTTGGCTTGGTATGGCTGATGCAGCAGCTACAGCCGCTGAGGCTCTGCGCACGGCCTCCTGTCTAATGGATTCCCTGCGCATCGACTCACGACGCATGGATTCGCGACGAGCCTCGTGGTGGTCCACCAAAGAGGTGCAGTTGTCGTCCTGTCCAAAGGGAGACTTGAAGCACTTGTGGAATTTGGGCGGTGAGAGCGACTGTGTACCCTGGCTTTGGGTGTCCTTTTGGTGGGGCATATCAATGCAAGAGATGGGCCGGCCATCATGGGGAACTCTTGCTGCGGAGAGCAGCTCACCCTTGGAAGGCGGTGTGCTTGGGGGGGCCTTGGACTTGGGTGTCTTTTTCACAGGTTTAAACTGCAGAGAACGAGTGCGTTGTGGAGGCTTCACGGGGATAGGGAGCAAAACACGGAGGTCAGAAGCCCAGGCCTCGACAATTTTGTTGTCAACAGGCTGCTTGCGACGTGGGGGATAGGGTGTAGTCGGCGAGACGCACGAATCTCTGCATGAGCTGCGGTCACTAGACACAGTCTCAGTGGGAGAAACAGGACGCTCGTGCCGGGGCGGGCTGTCATTGGCAGCAGCCGCAAATACTGAAGTGACGCGAGAAAAAAGCTCGCGAGTAGCCTCGTCAACCTCGTCGATTTCGGCCTCGTTCAAGGGGCTGCCGAACATGTAAAAAGCAGCCAGATCGCCGAAACGGTCGGTGAAGCCATACACTGGAAGACTCATGCTGCGGGGACGAATAGAGCAGGCTGAGTACGGTTCTGACTGTAGATCTGAAGTCTTTTCATCGAGGGCCTCAGCGGCCCGCATGACATTTACCATGCGCTCTTCGAACGTTGCCCCAAAGCAATCATCGTCCAGCGTGGGCTCGGGAGAGTCAGAGGTTATTCCAGCAGCTCCACCACCGACGAGGCCTCTTAAATGGGTCTCTGCTATTGAGATACTGCCATGGGCCTCTCGGTCAGAGATATACTGAATGCACATGGCATATGCGCGGGCAGTGCCACCATTAAGAAAGACGAGACGCTTAGCATCTGGTGAGCCGGCGCGGATGAAGTCGACGGCAGCGTCATGACGAGCAGCAGCGGCATTGTGAATATGACTAACATATGTTCTGCAGTCGACGTTTGTGTTTAGGTGTTCGGGAAGATAATTTTGTAGGCCAGGGAGGACGAGAATGTGAGGTGAAGCGGGAAGAAGACGCAACTGGGTAGAGACAACTTCTGAGGGCCCTTCAAACACCACGATGCTGCCTTTTTCGAGCAAATCATGGTCGATAGTAGACGCTTTGCGAACCATGACGAGGAGTCGACAAAGCAGGTACAGACAGGATGTGGTCTAAGTTGGAGCTAAAACAATGGAGATCTGTGAGCATTTGGCGAGTGTTAGTTTATAAATGCCATCGTTCAATGCAGTCTTTGTATGCTGGAGCGTTCAGGGGGGGCGGGGGGGGCCAAGGCGCCCGTACTTATAGCGCCCAACGAGCACGGACAGCCAGTGAAAAGGAGTAGTTAGGTAATTACCTTAAGTGGTAGAAACAGAAATCGACGTCGCTGACGCGGAGGAGAAAGAAAAAGATATTCAAAGTATCGGGAGCTTGGTCATGAAGGAGCTCGAAGAAGCCGTGTTCGGATTTGATTAACGTTTGCCCAAGGGAGAGTATCGAAGAGTTCGAAGCGTCGAAAGAAGCGGAAGAGAAGAAGATAAAAGGGAATAAAACGCAGAACTAAGACGGACGGGAAAGGGAGGCCCTGCGGAAAAGCTTTTAGAGACAGGTCTTGGTTTTGAGGACAAGAGCAAACGAAGGGTGTAAAAATCGGGAGGGAAGTTGCAAGATAGATCAAAGACTGGAAGAGAAACTTCCAAAAAGAAAAAAAAAGATTTTGATGGTTTTATTACAAAAACAGGAAGGGCAGATGGGCTTGTTGATAAAGGGCAAGAGCCATATGTGAGGTCTACTTTTTACGGGAGTGGGAAGTCGGGGACAAAATAAAATAATAAAAATAAAGCATCAATAAATTTTAGTGGACAATTAAGGCAAAAAAAAAAAAGAAAGAGCAAAACAAAAGAAAAAAAAAAACAGGAAGGAACCTCCAGGTTCAGGATCAGGTTCCTTCCTTGCTCATAACAAGGAAAGGCAAACCCGGACCAGGAAAGAGCCAAATTGGGTCTGATATTTGATATTACAGCGGCCCTAATCCGACCAAGAGCAGCTTCAGCCAGAACAGCAGCCCGCGGCCGACTATGATAGCCAGCAGCAAGGGTGCCAGGCTCGCAGAGACAACGTGATACCGAGACCCCAGGCAAAGATCTAGGACGAGGTCAAAAGACTTGCGTGGGAGGGGGTATGTCTTGCTTCTTATGAGGGGTAGGGGGAGTGTAGTCGGGCATTGGAATAATAACAGCCAACCACAGCCAACCACACAAAGCCCGGGCCAGAGATGGATCAAACACTAGCTAGAAGGACGGATGCATAAAGTATCAAGTGGAGGAAAAAGGAAGTTCTCGCGCAGGGAGAGGAGGCGTGTACAGATAGATACATGTACATAGTACACGCTGGTATCACCAAGAAGCACAAGTCACGACCCGACCAAACACGGGCGGTCAAGAGGCTGGGGCTGGCTTAGTTTGTCTACCCAGCGGACCGCGGCGAGCTTTGCAAGACAACAAGACAAAACACGCAGCTTGAGGGTCGCAATGGGAGAGGAGTGCGCCGAGTAGCAGCAGTCAAGTGGGTGGAGCTTGTCTCTAAGATTATGTGTGATTCTCGAGTTGTATTTTCACTGGTATTTGTATTTTCATTTGGAACTTCGAGTTTATAAAAAGAGAGCTTTCAAGCTAGCTTAGCTTTAGCTCGAGGCATTGCTGCTGTCACAATTGGCACAAAGTAACGTCGAGCAGGGTAAAAGGTGGTTTTGGCTACCCAGGTACACAGTGTTACATGCATTCTTGGCACTGTGTGTACGTTAGTTGAGCCCAAGTGGGTGCTATGGCGGCAATTGGGGCAGGACCCTTGAAAAGACAGCAGACGAGGCATTTACGGCATTGGGAAATTCGCAAACGGGGAGAGAAGGGAGTAGCCAGGTACTGAGCAAGTACTAACAAGACATTAGTGTGTGTGCCTCGAATGCGTGTACCACAGGATATACTGCGAGGGTACTTTGCGGGACTGATACGATAAAAGTACTGTTAGAAAGCGAGGACAAAAAGCAGCCAATGGCAGACGGCACATCCATACCGGCAAGAGATGTCTAGTGTGGCCAAGAGAAGGGGTCCTGTTGGTGAAAGGATGAATTCAGCGGATTTAGATTCGTTTATTTCAGAAATAAACAACATGAAATATAAACTATAAAAAAACCATTTTTCCCACATGTTTTCACCTGGTTCTGGGGGCTGCTACGGCCTGACCGGCATTTTCATCTTTTTGTGCGCTGGTTGGCTGGCGTTGCACAAAACGCAAGTGACACATTGTACTGTGTGCTGTGCTGTGCTGTGCTGTGTGCTGCGTGCTGTGTGCTGTGTCTTGATTTGTCTGTGTCGTCCTCGTTTTTTAGTGGTCGTAGACATGGCGCAATCAAGAGGGTGAAATGCAAGAGGACAATAGAACAGAGAAAAGTAGCGTCGCCGGTTGCATGTAGATAGATAATGGTACAATGCGAAAGCACGAACAATGGGGGGCGGGGGTGGACAAAGGAGGACAAAGTAAGTAGTGCATTGCAGCTGATGCAGCAGGAAAGCATAAGCTGGAAATTATAGTCATTTAATCTTATGTCCTTTTTTTCTCTTTTCTTTTCCTATCCTTTCGCCGCCTCAACCCTCCCCTCCCCGCTGCTTCTCTTATGAGCTCCCCCTATAAAAGGAGAACCTCTCACTTGAGCCGCTTCCAGGCGTGGCCTTCCTCTTTCCTATTTGCACTGTACTTACGACGCCCTATTGTAGATCCTATCCTCGTTGGCGAGTCTTCCTTGTCCATCACTAATGACCAAACCGACGCCAAAGGTCCTATCAAAAAGAATGGACTCGACTTTTTCTGGTTTTCACGACCATCCAATTGTCTGTTCTCATTCTGTTTTGGCCCCTTCGTAGCCGCCCTGTCATGGACTGGATAAGCGAGGCTTTTTTCCCCTTCTCTGCTCATGAAGATCCCTGAAGGAATGCAGGGCCAGAGGACCAGGGACCTAGAGAGCGAGGAAAACCGAGAAGAGGTGGGAATGTAAGGGCTACGATTGGTCAACGAACGGGGAGGGGGGAGAAGATTTGACGCAGGGGCAGAAAGAGAAAAAAAAAAAGAAAGAAAACGATGAGCACCCCCAGCACCCAGTCAGCTGATGGGCACTGTGCTGCGGATAGCGGACTGGCTCACGATACTGCGAAAGAGCAAGCAGAAATGCTTGCACAATTATACAGCGAGCAAAAGACCTTTCCCGGAAGGATTTATAACCGCCTGGTCGATCATATTGCACAAGCGTGTTCATTTCCTGTTTTTGTTTTTACACATCTCGCAGACATAAAAGGATAGATAGTCTCGCACCATATCACACTACAACATTACAACGCAGTAGCATCACAGCCCAGCCCAGCCCAGCAAAGTACGACGGGCAAGGCAAATTTACTGGTGCACGAGATTACAGCGAGATCTGCGATTAGAAGTCATTTGCACAGAACGGCCATTCACAAGTGCAACCTTCATTTCTTGTCTGTCCCTATCTCCGTCGCTGGAAAATACTGGTCGCTCGTCTTCTCTTCTCTTCTCTTCTCTTCTCTCCCCTTGTGATCGGCAAAACACACCACGTTGGATGATGATCTCCAGTGAGGGGAAAGAAATTGATAGCCATGACGAGAGGGGACGAGAGAGGCTGTCAAGGCATTGCTGTCCTTTTGGCTGCTGACGAAGCCTCTGCTCTCTGCGTCGCTACCCTTTTGTGTGTGTCTGATTTATTAATTAATGTTATTTTTGTTATTATCATTATTTTAACTATTATCCACCTCAACCTGTCCAACCACTGTGACTTATTTACTTCCGTATCAACTCATGATAGACTCCTTTTATGCAATGATGCCACTCCACTGACTCTACCGGCCATCCTTGGCCTCACCCTCTGTCGAGCAGTACTGTCGCGCCTCGTCTCGTTTTGTCTTGTCTTGACTCGGTCCAGCCAAGACACGAGGACACAAACTAAGCTCACAAGCTTATCAGCGAGCCGAGTCTCCCTCTTGAAAATGGACAAATCAATATAAGCAAAAAGAAATAAGAAATAAGAAAAATAAAAATAAAAGCCCTAGAAAAAGAAAACCAGCAAATTTGCAGATCGTAAAATGACAGGAACTCAAGGCCAGCCAGCCAATCTCCCTCCTTGCTCACCTGCCTCTTCTCCCCCCCTCTCCTGCTTGTCGCCCTTCCCCCTCCTCTCTTCCTCCTGACCGCCCTTCCCCCCTCCTCACATCACCAACCATCTTGGGCATCATGAAACACCCTCAACAAAAGCAAAAAGCAAAGATTTTCTGATATTCCTGCTTTTGCCTCAACCCATTCTCGCCGTGGCCTTCTCGTGCTTCTACCTACAGACGATAGAACACCAAACACTCCAAAGGGCCTCGACCCAAAGGACCCTCCACATGTGCATGCACAAGCCGAGCAGCGGAATGTCGTGGCCACGAGAGCGCCAGCAACAAACAAGCTAGACAAGACAACAAAGAAAAAAAAAAGAACAAGAAAGCGTGTGGAAACAAAAAAGAAGCTGAACGAAAAACGGTGATCTTCAAGCTCAGCCTGTCTCTGGTTTATTCTCTAGGGTTACTATACATCTAACCCTGGATTCATCATGCTCCACCGTGTCTTGTTCCTTTTTTCTTTCTTTTCAGCTGGATGCAGACAAAACAACGTCTTGCTTCATACATGATTCTGAACACACAGCAATGCTACCACAAAGAAATTGCTGGGCAGAGCCCGCCTTGTGCTGCCTGCTCGTTCGCCACACAAAAGGGTTTTCGTGGCTTTGGCTAGACAATTCCTCCTCTGCATCATTCCTCTCCTCCATTTTCGTCTCTAGTCCCTGCCCAACAATTGGCCGATGAACAAACCCTTAACTTAACCCATGCTTGAAGATTGGCTAGGGTCAAATCCTCCCCAATTTAACCTTTCTTTTATGTGCCATGCTAGGGCTTAAACGATAGGCAGCATTGGGCGCCTGTATTCCAGGGGCTGTCTACTGCAACCTCGGGGACTCACAGCCGGTGTTTTAGGCCTCAGAGCCAGCATTTTCAGCGCTGCAGTTAAGCCATGTCAGGCTGTGCTCGGCCTGAGGCCTTGCGAGTTACAGACAAACTACTGACTAATAAGCCGAAGCTCCAGTCACCATAGATAACGGCCAGCGGCTGGCAAGCCAAGCCGGATTCCTCGCTTGCCCATGCCCCCGTCGCTATTATTTTCCCCCTTCCCCTTCCCCTTCCCCTTCCCCTTCCCCGTCTTCAACTTATTATATCCAGGACGCAAATCATCCGGACATTAACCAAACGTAGCGATGCGAAGTCCTCGAGGGAGCCAGAGCCAGAGCCAGAGCCAGAGCCAGGGCTAGGGCCAGGGGCCAGCAAGCAGGCCAGAAAGCAAGATCTTCAAACTACATGCCAACTTTCAGTCAACCCTCAGCTTTCATCAGCTCTGGTCTCGGTACTCCTTATCCGACGTCAGTGCACATTTGGCTTCCTCTCTTTTTTCTCTCCTTCTCTCTCTCTCTCTCTCTCTCTCGCTCACAATGTACTGTCTCTCTCTTCCTCTCTCCCTAAAAGGTCCAGGCTCCTCTCATCCTTCAAGCAACCCCCCCCTCTCAAAAGCTAAAGCCTGCCTGCGCGCAGAGATTTCTCACGCTAAAGGAGCTTGCTTGAAGAAAACTTGCCATGGTTCGTGGCTCCAATATAACTTGACTCGACCTTTTATGTGCACCAAAGGTCCGGTTAACCAATAAATCAACCTTGATATGCAGAGACCTTGGGATGGTCCAAAATAACTTGTTATGCGTTATAAGCTGCATAGATGGGCAGATTTGTGGGATCATACGCATGAGGCATGGGCTGTCCAGTTAATTGAGTAAAAGCAGGACGGACAAAAGCTGAGAGCATGGTGCCCATGTAGGAAACCCGACTCGGCTGAACGACTCAACAGCCAGTCTACTCCCCTATTTACTCATGTGCCTTCCTGCACCTTGCCAGCCAAGCCCATAGTTATCTGCACTTTATCCCCTTATAACTAGACATCGTTTGTTCCTTTCACTTTTATACCCTTCCTCCCACTTTGTGCCCGCCCTCCCTGCAGACACACTTACACCCACGAGAACATGCTGAGGGATTGTACAATTGGAAAAGCGTAACAAGTAAGACAAGATGTGCCCGTCTGTCTGCTGCTTGTCTTTCTTCCACTCCCCACGTCGCCCTTTGTATCCCCCGGTCCCCGATCTCCTAGTCTAGACATGACGGCCACGAGAGTGATGCAGTCAGAGACAGGGCTGGCGGTGTCTGAGGTCTAGGCGTAGATCATGGTTCATAAAAGACCAAGTGCACAGAAGCTGGACTTGTGCTCGGGATTACTTACTAACCAGCCATGAACGTGTCATAGTACAGCACAGACATGTGGATACACAAGCCCAAGCCCTAACCCACTTCCTCATGTCTTTATACACCTGCCTACTTTCCACATCTTTTGTCTTCCATGCTCCCACCCCACTTGGCTACCTGCATAAATACATTCGAATTCCCTCCTTCTACCTCCCCTCGCATTGGGCGAGCTCGCTTCTTTTGCCCTCCCCTCGGCCAATCTGCGGCTGCCCGTCTCCGCTTATTACCGTGCAGGGCAGAGGTGATTATGTGCAGGCGAATCACCGTCGAAGATAGAAGGACTTCAAAGCCAAAAGAACGAGAAAAGCAATAATCCACCAAAAAAGGGGGGTCATGTGCGCAGCCTGTCGTGGCATGGCGTGCCCAGAAAGCCCGTGGCTGCCTTTGTTCCAGGCGTCTTCTCTTGGGTTCCACTAGGTACTAGCTGTTTGCTGGCTCGGCTGGCTAGGTTATCCCCAACTGGTGCACAAAACGGGGGAGGGGAGGGAGGGCTTTTGGTGTCTTCTGATTATATCCTTCAAAGACCTGGTGATGTATCAGGTGTATCAGGTGTATGACAGCAAGGAGCGAGAAGGGGGGAAGGACACAAAAACAAGGTCTAGTGACAAAGCGAAAGGAATATGTATGGACAGTTGCCTGACTCTCGTTTGTTATCCAGACCTGCCCGCCCTTTTCCCACATGTGTGCACATATACATATGTATTTATATGTGTGTAACCAACCATCATTGCCTTTTAGGGAAGCAAGGCCAATGGAAGTCTAGGCGTGATAAAAGAAAGAAACACAAAAAAGAGACAGGTTGGTGGATTGTCTCTGGAAAGCTCGTACGTACACGTAGTTACATAACTACTAGCTGTGTAACCCACCCAGTAAGTAGTGTAAGATAATGCGAACCCTAAAGTCGTCATTACCGGTGCGGCCACTTGTACAACATCACATCATAGCATCATGAGTAGCTATATTCAGCCTGAGAACGGTGACCATTTGTCATTAATATAATATTGCTATATGGAAAAAAAAATATATACAAGTAAAAGTATTTCCTAGCTCCAATCCAGCCCAGCCCATGTTCATCCAGTAAATAATCGAGGTTGAAATGTGTTATGCAAAGATCGTCCACGTCCGCTCCACCCTTTCTCTTCACACAAGTAGCATGCCTTTGTTAGCATACATCCAATCATATGCCTTTTGACGAAAGTTATCGTCAATGACATTATTGCTCGGATTCCGGAAGTGCATTAGCTTCTTTCCCTCGTTCCATTTAGGCCAGTTTTGCTGGTCGGATAGTCCAACGTTGGGATCGAGGTTGTGCACAAAATTGATATAGTACTTGCGCATGCTGCTGATGACGTTGCCCTCGGGAATTCCATACCATATGGCCAAAATATCGGACCCGTGGAATGTACCCAGGATAGGTGTACCATAGAAGTAGCTGCTAAGGTAGCTCCATGCTGGTACATTCGGGTTGGCAGCAATCGCGTCAGTGAGGAAGATGCGCCGTGTCAGCGTGAAGACCAAGTCGCCAAGCATGCTAGCTAGTCGCTTGAAGCCTGGGTATAGCTGGTTGAATATGCCAGTGTTGAATGGCGAGCCTTCGGAGCTGGCCGTGCCATAGATATCAACAAACGGCTGGATATCGACAGCCTTAACCAGCTTGAACATGTACGAAGTCAGGTATGTTGCCATCTGAGAGTTGCTGTTGACCCCGCCCATCATCAAAGAGAATATAGTCCCCTCGTCTTCCTGATCACCGATAATCATTGGCACTGCTGCATACTTGCACTCAGGGACCAACTTTTCAGGTGATACCGTCAGTGAGTGTCCATCAGGCCGTGGAAGATACGGCAGTGCCACTCCGCTGTATGACAGCGCGCCAGGGAGCGAGTTGGTTGCACGCAGCAAGGTCTCGTAGTCAATTTCACGCAAGCATTGCAGCGTGTCACTACTAGAATCGCAGCCGGCCTCGGAAACCACCTTGTCGTAGACGCCTTGGGCCTTGGCCGAGTCGATATCCTCGACAGGGGTAATAGAGCCCGAGTTCATGATGGCACCACGGAATAGTGGCTTGTTGTTGTATGTATTGTCGCCGTCATACAGCGCGAGTTGGTCGAACACGGAAATGGCGCCCGCTGACTCGCCCCAAATAGTCACTTTGTCAGGGTCACCGCCAAAATCCTCAATGTTGTCAGCTACCCATTCCAGAGCCAGCCGCTGATCTAGCAGACCCAGATTTCCGACACCGGCCTTCTTGACCTCAGCGCCAGGTAGAAAACCAAAGCCGCCGACGCGGTAGTTGGCCATAACTACAATCATGGGCATGCCAGCATCAAGAGAAGCCGCAATCAGAGGCGCCGCCTCATACACGTTGGTTGCGCCTAGCTGGAAGGCGCCACCGTATATCCAGAATAGCACGGGCAGCTTGTCACCAGCTTTGACGCCTTTGGGCCGGTGGACGGTAGTAGTCAGGCAGCTCTCCTGGCCATTGATGCTTTGTAGTAGTGGCAGCGTCAATGCATTGCCCAGCACGTCAAAAATGACGCTGGTGTTGCTCTCCAGGCTAAAGTATAGCTGAGGACAGGCGGCAGCAATACCACCAGCATTAATGACCGGCTCATATGCATCAAGGGCACGGGGAGCGCGTAGGCGGAGATCACCCACGGGTGGCTGGGCAAACGGAATGCCAGCAAAGGTTTCGGTTGAGCCCAGCACACGGCCGTAGATGGTGGTGGTGCCGTTCTTGATCTGAGCAGTGGGTATGTCACGAGTAGACAGAGGGATACCAGCAGCTGTATCACGTTCATGCTGGGCTACGACGGACTGCACAGCTTCGTAGGTAGCCTTGTAGTTGTCCATCGCATCAAACGAGTTAAAGACCCCATCTCGCTTAAGAGCATTAAGAGCCTCGATAGGGTCAGGTGTAGCAGGTTGCGGCAGGGCAGCCACTGGGAAGCCAGCGTAAAGTAGGGCAGAAAGAAGAATAGAGATCCGCATAGTAGGTAAACTGTGAGTGGTAACGAGAAGACCAGAAGATCAGTCTTGTCGGGCAGATCTTGTGGGAGAACCGCAGGGGGAGCATCCGGTTCATATCATTGTCAAGAAGAGCGAGCACTAATCAGACAATGAATAAAACAAGTACATGGAGCCGTGCACGTTCAAAGACACCAACGCCATCTCCAATACGGCGGAGTTAATGGCTGGCATGGCTTCTCTTATTTCCAGCCAAGGTCGCTAAACAATTTTGCCTTTTTAGGTTTGTCTCCAACTAGGGGGTGAACAAAAGAAGAACGAAGGCATTCTCTTGGACCCATGAAGTCAAGGATGTCTGTACCACTTTTTTCTCAGGTTCCCCTTTCTATACCCATCGGCTTGGATTAACTCAAGTTAGTTTAATCCTAAAAAAAAGACACAAGGGCAAGACCTAGCAAGTGTAAGCTAAACATGGGTAAGAGACAGGGGCTTCTCAGAAGCCCCCCCCCCCCCTCGCAGATATTGTTCAGGACCTATAGGTTAATATTAGGTATAACGCCACTGAGTAGACGAAAATCATCAGGCACATAGCATATCCTCTCCTATTTATGGTTTTGTATTGAACAGTCAAAGCTTCTCAAAATCTCAACTGTACCGGTCTTAATATTTCGCTTTGCAATGCCAGATCACTATGAATAGTCGTCATCAACATCACTAGTAACGTCAATGGCAGCAGAAGGGCTAATACAATCGTATCTTTCTGGCTTCTTTGATCTCCAACTCAGCTCGGGATGGAGAAAGCTGTGATAGTAGCCGTGCTAACACTGGCGTTGGTGCTGGTGCTGATAATTAGCTGCAGTCGTCCTGGATGGTTTGGAGATAAATCCCCAAAGATGTCTGTGCATGCAGAGTAGAGCGGCTGTATCCCTCCGATAGTTGTCAAGTGGTCCATCCTTTGACATCTTTTGGCATCATTGCAGACTCCAAGTCATGCCGGAGAGGCACTTTGGTTGTTTGGTAGCGCAACAAAGATGTTGTTGTTGGATAGTCGTCGGTAGCTCGGGCTGATTGCCCCTTTCATTAGTTCCGGTGTATCTCATATGACCAGCTGGATGTTGGAGACAGAAGAGTTTTAGCCTGTTGTTGAAATAAAGTCAAAGGGTTGTTGTTCAGTTCTTCAATAAGACAAGTTAGTTTGCATTAGGGTCCAGCAGCTGGTGCCAGCTGACTAGGCTGTCGTCAGCGACCAGCTGTTCTACAGCTGTGCGACAGCTGGCAGAGCAACGCGACGGCAAAAGTGGCTGAGTCCGTCTAAAAGTGGCAGCCTAGCCCTTCATCTCCGCCACACTCCTTCTCCCTATCAAAGCACGGCTAACGCCACAGTCTTGTAGGCAGACAACTTAGAGGCTGCAGCCAAAATATCTGCAATGAAACAGGCAGCTACGTCACTGAAACTTGCCAAGTCATAGTACATGTGCGCACGCGATTTTATGTAGAACGACTGTATGTAGAGCAAGTCACCGGTACAAGCTGACTGTAAAAAATGGCCCGTGTTTCTGGATTTGATGCTTTTGACAAAGCACAAGGCTTTCAAGCTGTTCCAGGCCTTCCGTTTCGGTTTTGCTACAAGAAGACAGCGACGAAGAGGAAGAGCTCAAGGCTGTCTTGGCTTTGTTACGAGTATTGTGAGTTTTGCACGGGTCTGGAAAGCCTTGTATTATTTTTTTCTCGTGCTTCTTTTTTGTCTCTTTTTCTCTGTTGTCAGAGTTTGTACATGTGCTATCCGTCCCGCTAGCATTGTTTGCGCTTATATATACTGCTGCGTCGTTTTTTCAATATAAATCACGCTTTTTTCTTTTTACGTCCTTCCTCGCTTTTTGACTGAAGTCCAGCCATGAATCCTTTTCCGGATTCATCTGTATCATCAGATTACCCCCAGCCAAACCCGCCATCGTCACACCAGCAATACCAACTTCATACCGGTCCATCTGCATCTATAGTTACTCCTCCGCGGCCGCTTGTACCCCAGGAGACCAACCCATTTAAGCTACGAATTGCTAAGCAAAACACCGGGGCTTCCTCTGTCTCGGCTCCCGCCTCTGCTTCACCGCCTCAGCTCACTGCTCCGTCGCCCTTCGACCCCATAGCTCCGGTGCCACGTGCAAGTCCCTTAGACAGCAATCTTACCGCACCGCTGGTACCTTCTAAGGCACCGGACCATGTCGACTCGGGTCCATTGCCAGGGACTAATGCTCTCGAACGCCGCGGTCCTTGGGATGACGTCATTCAACAACCTGCAGCTTCACCCCCCGAAGAATGTAATTTGATTGATCTCGAGCCTCAGGCTACAAGCGATAGCCAATCCCAACCGCCAGCCAATGTTGTCGCAGGTGAATATTCATTTGGCCCTGTCCCACAGGCTCGACCTTCTGGCGTCGCTCCTGACCTACTGGCGCCTCCCACACCTCCACGCCATGTTCCCCGCTCAGTCGACGGAAACGAGACCTACATGGTGCGCAGAATCACGTGGCAGGACCGCCATGTTGTCCGCAAATCGCCAATCCTGATGCAAAACTCCAACGGGCCGTGCCCGCTTGTGGCGTTGGTGAACGCACTCATCATATCGACTCCCGAGACCGGCGACCATAACCTGGCCTCGATTTTGATTGACAAGGAGCAGATAAGCCTTAACTTGTTGTTGCAGGCTGTCATACATGAGCTTTTATCCAAGGACAGCTCTCCGGACTCCACTGTTCCGGACATTGGCGATCTGGTCGACTTTCTCAAGGGCCTCCACACCGGCATGAATGTCAACCCTCGGTTTTTGCCAACGACCGAGCAGGCTCGTCTTTTAAAGCGCAACTCGCTTGGGCACGTCCACCCAGTCGAGCGCGATGACTCAATTCCCGGCGGGTTTGAAGACAGCCCTGAAATGCGCTTCTACTCAACCTTTGCGATCCCGCTCGTCCACGGCTGGATTCCGGCCAAGGACAGCTTGGCATACCAAGCCATGGAGCGTAGCGCGCCGACTTTTGAGGCTGCGCAAATCCTCATGTCACAAGAGGACGAAATGGAAGCAAAGTTAAGCAGCGATGGGCTCTCAGAGGAGGAGCAGCAGAAATTCCAGGATCTCTTTACCGTCAAGGAGTTCGTCATGAATTGGGCCACACAGCTGACGCCTACTGGATTAGATGTGCTCACTAAATCCACACCTCCGAATCACGTTTGCATTCTCTTCAGAAACGACCATTTTTCCACGCTCTACCGACACCCCGATACTCTCCAGCTGCTTTCTCTTGTCACAGACTCTGGTTTTGCTAGTCACGACGAAGTTGTGTGGGAGTCTCTCGTTGACATCAACGGCGAACAGGCCGAGTTCTTTTCCGGTGACTTCCGCATAGTAAGCGGCAGTAACAGCGGCAGCAACAGTGGGGCAAACCAGAATGTCGAATATGATTCTGTAGGCACTCGCCCGCCACCACTTCCGCTCCGACAACAGACGCTGGTCCAATCCTCTGGCGCTCCCCTTTCTCAGGCCCAAGAAACTGGCATCATCGAAAGCAACACCGGCGCTCCATTGCATTCAGCCAACGAACAGCTTGATAATGATCTCGCGTTTGCCATCCAGCTCCAAGAGGAAGAAAACGCGCGCCATTGCACCCAGTCCTCGTCGCAGTCTCTGTCTCAGCCGTCTTCACAGCCACACGCCCTCGACACACAGGTCCTTGACCCTACACGTAACTATGGCCATGGCCATGACTATCGCTATGCTAGCTCGCCATTGGTCAACCAGCGCGGTGTTCCATTGAACCCGCGTGCCACAGCGCCGCGTCAACTATCGCCTACTGCGACGAGCTCGCCTATGACTCCAAGGCCAGTTGCTGCTACGTCTGGGGGCAGTAGAAATAGCATAAGGCTTCTGGAGGAGAACGAAGATGCATTTGATGGAGAAGCACCGCCATCATACGAACAGGCACATAGGGGTCAGGCCGTAGTACCGTATAATATGAATGGCCCGACACAACACAGAATTACAGCTAGTAGTAGCGGCGGTGGGTACCGAACGCAACTTGCAGGGCCGCGACAGTCGTCGGGTGGGCGGATGCGGGATCGGGAGTGCGTTGTGATGTAACATCACGTTTATATCTTTTGTGTTTATGCCATGGCGTTCTGGAGTTGGTCTTGTCTAGGTCTACGAGGTTCTTCCGAATGACTCGGGTTCCATTCAATTAAATTCTATGGGGGGGGGGCTGTCTTCTTTTTTATTTATAGAGCACAGCTTGGGGCTCTTCTGGCCCATGATTAATCACCGATTATCCTTCTCTTGGTGCCCTTTGTGACAATGAAGAGAATTGTTGCGAACTCTCCGTCTGATTCTGGTGGTCATTTATTTTCATTTAATCCCATAATTATTTATTGTAAGGCTGCTAGGCCCCATCCTTATCATGTATGCATGCCTAATCGGAAAATGTCATGTGAGTTCGCACCGAGCCACCGCGTTGTTTTGTGGGACACCCAACACGAGAAACACGTGCCCAACCACAAATGGAAAAAAGGAAGCGCGTATCAGAACCCGCTTTTATTTAGGCAGCGCCGGATATGGAGGGTACCGAAGAGGGCGGTGACTGGATGGACTGGCGGCTAGTTTTAACTAATGTGCGACGATACATGTTGTGTGTTTGTGTATTAGTGTCTTTGGCTGCATAGGGGGAAGAGGGAGTCCGAGTGAATTGGTGAGGTGAGTGGCTTTTGAAGAAGTACTACAGACCAAGGTACTTGTTTGGTTAGATATACGACATTGAAGAAGACTGGACATAATAGTATAAAGGTAAAACAAGCCCCCCCCCCAAAAAAAAAAAAGCGGAGGAAGAAGATGTATTCAAGAGTCCAAGAACAGACCAGCCCAATATCAGAACAACCCAAAGAAAGGCCTTTGACCTTAATCAGCGACTGCCTAATAGTTTTATGTGTAGCCAGACTTTTGACTGCCTGCTTTTGGCCTGGTTGCTACCATTCAGGTATTTATGCCCCCCCAATCAAGAACCTGCTTGTAGTTGTTTGGTCTGATAAAGAGAAAATTCTATTCGCGTGCCTTCCCATCCTGTCAGCGGCTGAAAAAAATCTTCACTTCCTACTCTTGGTTTCTCCAGCATCATCTACGAACTTAAGGTCTACGATCGTCATATTGATTCCTTTGTTCACTGCCTAGAGCGGTTGACATCATCGCAGGGCAGTCAGTACCTTGACACTTTTGCTCCCTTTCAGACTAACAGAGTGTATAAACTACATACATCCCTGTCAAAGGTGAATCCCTCACTGTCCTTATCAAGTTCTTCGACACAAAGAAGATCCGGGACCGCCAGTTTTATTCTGCCTAAAGGCAAGAAATATATTATCATGCTGTAAGTACGCTCGTCGTCCTCTTTCATCCTGGTTCTGCTTTGTCCCCCTATCGTTCTGCACCCAGCCCAGGCTTCTTCCAATTCCGTCAATCATCGTGAGCTCCTCGTGACCCTTCTATCCCTTCTGTCCTCTGATGGTATCTCTTCTTTCATTTCGGTACTTTACTGTTGTTTCCCTTTGACATTCTAGCTCTCTTTATCTTGATTCAGTCCCAAAACGTCCAAATCAAAAATCATTCTCTAGACACTTTCCTTTTTTTTGCTTTTTTTTTTCTCCTTTCGCGCATTTTCAAGTCCCGGCTCGAGCTTTGGCTCTAGGCTTTGGCTCGCTTGAACTTTGCATGCTATGAATATATCCATACAAAACTCTCCATATCTCGTTTCCTCCCCTCTCTCACTTTGTGTCTCATAACCTTCAATCATTTTGCTTACCGTCTCCTTGGAATCCGCAAGTTCTCCATCTACTTTCTATGTATGTACTGGTCGGCGTACATTCCTGAGCGTGTGTCCATCATTTGTTCCATACCTAACCTGGTCGCAAATCTCCTTTTTTTTCTGTTATATTGAACTTTCCCCCTTTAGCAACTCTATTAAACCGCCGGTAGTAACACTGTTGCAGAAACAGGCCAAAAAAAACCACACTCAAAACTAACGCGTTACTGGCCTCTCAAACTAGGCACGATTCGTTCCTCGGATCAATTCGGAATTTCTTCTCTCCTGCTTCATTTTCTTCCAGACCTGCTACGATAGACACAGGTACCATCCACTCGGAATCTACCGATACGGGACCTGCCATGGCGACGCTGCGTGAAATCTCTCCACTTCGCCACTCCGTACTTTCCCCTTCCCTATCTCTAACAGCTCGGGGCTGTGTCGATCTCGATTTCGACTCTGAAGAAGAGAGTCCCACGCCTACTCCGGAATCGATTGAGTTCCGCTCCAACTTGTTGCCTGACACCTCGCCGCCCGAAATCTCTTTTCACCCTTCTCGACAAAGCCTCTGGTCACCAATTAACGAAGAGCCATCAAAACAGTGGCGCATCTTTAAAAACATGCTAGGCTCTGTCAAGAACACCCCGCCGTGCAAACCAGATAAACCAAGCGTTAACCGGCAGCTGCATGCACACTTAAGGCTGCGATCGGTCAAGGCCTACACCCTCTACCACATCCTGCACCAGTATCAGACCACGTCATTGCATGTTCGGCCGATTTCATGGTCAGATCAGCATGCTAGGGCTTTTAGAGTCCAGTGGAATCACCTGGACCGTAGCCAACATCCTACGCCAGAGTCTGCACCACCAAACGTTGGAAGCCATCACAATGCCTTGGAGCTTTCGCATTATCTTCCCATGTTCTTTTCCGCCAAAGACATCAATCCTCAGAACGACCTGTCTTGTATGATGACTATTATGTGGCGGCTTTTCCCCGATCGGCACCCCTTGGTAGAGGCCCGCCCTGATACCTTGCTCCCATTCTGGCTTGCTGGCCGTCCGCATCTTAGCGCTGTTAAACTGCAGGCGATTTGGCAGCTTGCCAATAACGCTGAGGTCAACAGCTGCTCGTTCAGCACTGAATCAACCGTGCCTTTTGACTCGGAGGGGGCTAGCGATTCCGAATCGACCAGCTTTTCTAGGGCTAATCACAAAGATGACGGTGCTCCTACAACTTCTAAAGATGAGCATCAAAAATACCATGCACGCCCTGTACTAGGCTACGTCAGTCGCGACCGCCTCAATGGCTTGCGTCATGGCATGTTTAGAATTCCGCTAGGACCCAAGCGCTGTTCAAATATGCCCGTAATCAATCTTCACCGCAAAAAAGCCATGAAACTCCGTCCTGCTGTTCCTGACGAGGACATGTATATTGCAGCTTCTTTTATTGCCATGGCCCAGCGACATTTCTATCCTCGGGTTTCCAATATCGATAGGGAATTTGACCCCGAGCAGATCCGAAAATTTGAAGACGTCAAGTTGCGCATTATGGTCTCAGACGCAACCACTAATGATTTTATCATCTATACTACCACTGTCACCAAAGAGCTCTTGACTGCGCTGCACAACCCACGGACTGGTGTAATGCCTGGATATGGCCCGCTCTCAGCTATGGACAGCTTGCGAATTTCCACGCAGCATGTGGCCTCCCAGCCTGTCTATGGTTTGCGTGAGCGTCTAGGCAAAGCTCTTGGTGATGTCTTTGGCGAGTCCTTTGGCGTCTTTCCCCCGGATGAAACGGAGGCTTGGGCTGAAGATTCTGTCATTGCCCAGCCGCTGACGCAGATCCGCCCACCGTGGGGTCCTACCGCCGGCCAGCCGATCATCATGCCCCGCAACCAGGAGCAGCTGGTTAGAAAGCAGCTGAAGCTTAAGAGCATGTCGGTCCCACCACCGCTACCAAACCTGCAACGTCGCGTTAGCGAACACGAGCAGATCATGCGAAGGGATGAGGTCGAACGCAAGCGTCACGAGCTGCTAGTCTTGCCGTTCCCACCAATGCCGGAGGGTGAGGGACAGCGGACATCGCCAAAACGAAAGAGCGACGCGATTGAGGCGGACGAAGAAGTACCACGGGCCAAAAGGCGGCGGTCTATGGCTCTGTGATGGGGAGAAACAGATGTCCAGCCGGCTAGAGGCAAGGGACAGCTGTTTATCTATCTGCACATGATTTTGGAATTTTGTTTAGGCAAGCGCTGGCCTTCTTGTTTATGTTTTATTTATTTATCCCCTATTGTCTCTTGTCCATCTAGGCTTTTGGGCGGAGTACTGGCGTTTCTGGCGGTTCTTTGTTTCTGTTGCTGCTGTTGTTGAGGACCGAAATGAGATGGATGGCTTTTATTCGCTTTGGATGATGTTCGGATATCTGGCTAGGGGGGGAGGGGGGTGGGCAAATTGTGGTTTGCTTCTCTTTCCCTTTTTCTTCTTCTCTTTCTTTTTTTCTTTCCTTTTCCCTTTCTTCTTATTATTTTCCCTTGGCGCTTCTATGGTATATCCTTTTCAGGACACCTATCTCAACCTCGCATCTATGTGCTGATACTGCCTACTTCTATTTTATATCATCTAAGCGACAAAAAGCTAGAAGGGCTTCGGGGCCTGTTTTTGTCGCGCGCTTCTTATTATTCTTTTCTTTCAATACGTCTATTTTGAAGAAGATACGAATGGATGGTGAGTTGAGATAGTTGAGAGCCAGTCAGGGGAGAAAGAGGGTTGGTTGGTGATCACGAGATGACATCTACGAGAGAAGCTAGATCCTTGTTCTGTTGTGTGTATGGACGTGTAACGTCGATGAAGCGTTCTTTCTTCATCATCATGATACCCTTGTTTCATTGTAGACTTGCGAACTCATAATAACCACCTTCACGGGCACATATAGGTGTATTATTAACACAGATAGAACTTGGTAGAAAAAAAGTTGCGATCATAGTGAATATATATATAAATGGTGGATTTACGTCACTTACAGGCCGAAAATAGCCTTGGCTCTAGACCGCAAATCCGCAAATGCCAAGGAGACCTTTGAGTGAAAGGGGAGGAGGGGGAGGGGGAGGGGTTCTAGTAGTAACAAATGATATGACAAGAATGCTAAGGAAGCAACATGACAAGACAACGTATTCTTCATGAGCGTCAAAGATTGGGTTGAGTAACGGAAAGAAAACAGATGTAAAAAGAGAATAAAACGCCAGCAGAACCCCCAAAACGCGCAAAATCAAAACTCATAACGGAAGCATCACAAGAACACAAACCAACACAAGCACAAAGAACAAAGCACAAAGCACGGGCAAAGGCAAAGGCAAAGGCAAAGACAAGGGCATCAGCCATCCTGCTTTCCGACGCCCCCACTATCTACTCAAGCCAAGCGTCTGCAACCTCCGGCAACTGGGCATATGGTAATGCCGCGCCGCCTCCATCTTCTCCTTATCATCAAAAAACCAGCCTTGTGCTTCATATACCAACTGTTCGCGGCGAGCTGCCTCGTTCCCGCACTCTGCGCGGAGGACACGCACAAAAGTGCCTTCAGCTGCACGATCGAGCTCACGCAGCTTGGCTGGGCTATAAGTTGCAACGGCAGCGGGATCGACAAAGTAGGGGACGCCAAAGCGTGGAAGTTCACGCTGCATCGTCATTGGAGCCACGGGTGAATCGAAGACCATACGCGGCGTGGCAGGCGCGTTATTGCTCGAGCTCGTGAGCCCTGATAAGAGGTTGCTGAGTAGTGGCATGATGAAGAAGAAAAATATGGGTAGTAGACCAAGGAGGGTCTGTAAAGTCGACGCGGGTGTAGCGGCAGGGCGAGCACCGCCAGCGCCAGGCTGTGTGCCAGGACGGCGCTGTGGGCGACCGCCACCAAATTGGTGAACTCTGAAGCCAGGGCCACCACCGAAATTGAACATGAATTGCGGGCCTGCATCGAAGCCTATGAATAGAAGGGTTAGAACATGAGGTGGGGGGAGGGGAGGGGGAGGGGGTTTCAAGACGAAGAGGGCGGGAGAGAAAGGAGAGGCAGAGACAGCCTTGAGACAAAAGCCTCACCCAAGATGGGCACCTCATGAAGCACCACAAAACGAAGAAACTAAGGTGACTCACCTGCGAATGGACCGCCGCCAAAGCCGCCGCCACCGCCGCCAAAGAACTGGCGGAACAGTTCCTCGGGCGTGATCTCGCCTTCAAACATATGGCCCTGCTGGCCACCGAAGCCCGGACGGCCACCACCACCACCACCACCGGCAAACGGATTCTGCGGAGGGCCGCCGAAGCGGTTGTCGGGGTCAGTGCCGTATCGGTCGTACGTAGCGCGTTTGTCCTTGTCGCTAAGCACAGAAAAGGCGCGGCTGACAATCTTGAAAGCCTCGTCAGCATGCTCGTGGCCGTTTTTGTCGGGGTGTGTCAGCAGCGACTGCTTGCGGTAGGCCTTTTTGATATCGCTCTCGGTGGCAGTAGTGCGCACAGCTTCAAGGCCCAGGATGTCGTAGAAAGCAGTTGGCGAGCACTTGCGGATGCGCTGCACAGCAGCATGCTGCTCAGGCGTGACATCACGGCCCTGATTGCCCTGGTTGTGCTCACGAGACCGGGCAGTGCTGCTGCCGGCGGCAGACTTGGCGTCGGACCCAGAGGCCGACATTATAGGAGAGGGGAGTAGAGAGTGGGTGGGTGGGAGGTGAGCGGAAGAGGGATGGAGTGGACTGAAGTTGGAATCAGAATTAGGGTGAGCGACAAGATTGACGTGTTGGTTGTTGTCAATGGCGGTCTTAAGTGAGTATAGACTGTGAGGACGGAGCAGCCAAGCGACAAGAGATCGAAGCTGGTCGAAGCAAGTCGAAAACCGAGACGGAGATTTGACGTAGGCCGAAGAAATGATAATTGGTATAAAAAGAAAATATTTATAATAAAAAAAAAGCGAAAATAACAGCACGACAAAAGCTAGGTAGATGGGCCAGGTTTTGTCTGATAGGCTGATTTGACTGGCAAGGTTTGGTTGAGGTCGAGGTGGAACAGCCAGCCTTCTAAGCTTAATGGTGGTGAACAGCAAAAAAAGAGGGAGACGAGAAATAGCAAATAGAACAAACTCTACAGCGAAATACAAGGCAAAAAGAACAGGCTGTCTTGCGTGGGTGAGGATTCCAAAGCAAGACGAAGAGGGGAAGGGGAACTTAAGTGTCTACGGGGAGGGGAGACCTAGGGAGAGAAAGCACAGGAAATATATGAGAAGATGCAGCAGGAAAATACAGCAAAAAATAATACAGCAAACTGCAGAAACTCCATAAGAATCATCCCAGCGTGCAACGCGCCTCTCAGACTTCACCTGCCCATTCCCTTCTTTATCCCCCAAACATCCTGCTGCACACGCCGCGCACAGCATGAAGCTTTTACTTGGTACAAGCTAAGCTTGTGATATTTCGCCCGGCCCCTGTCTATAGTCTCTCACGTGATCCCGTCAAACCCTCTCCCTTCTAGGGTCGAAATGGTTAAACCCCGGCTCTTTTCTTTGACTAAAACATGCATCCGCCGACGTCACGGAAACAAATTGCCGGCGACCGGGCTTCATCTCCAGGACTCTTTCTTCCCTTCGCTGCCAACCACCATTCACTTGTCTATTGTTTTCCCCGGTTTACCTTGCAATGTCTGCTAGCGGTGCTGATACAGAGGTGCTGCAGCACACCTTTCTCAGCCGCCTTGATGGCTGGGGCAGTAAGGGCTCTTCCTCATCCAGTACCGCTTCACGCCACCCGAGCTAACATTATCCATCTTAGAATCTTCCATGCCGCCTGCCGGTCTTGCCACTCTCATCACAGCGCTGCACTGGCGCCCGCTGCAGCCCGTGCCGGCACTGGTTCTCTCTCCGGCGCTGATTTTCGCCAGCTACGTCAACGTCGCCGGCTATCCAACAGACAGTGCAGGGCTGTCGGCAGGTGTCAGCGGACTCTATGCTTTATTGGCGCTGCGCCGCAAGCAGAAGATCCGTGCCAAGTTTCTGTCAACGCGCGGGCTGGTGCGAGGTGCGGCTCTAGGCATGGCAGTGTTTAACTGCGCGGCTAGCTCGTATGTGTATGCCCGGGGCGACCGCAAAGAGGATATGGAAATGCGGATGGAAAGAAACCGCTGGGGGGAGTATGACGATAAGCAATGAGAGGCTGGGAGGAGGAGAAGGGGCGGGGTGGATTAGCCTAGGGCAAGAAACAAAGATGCGAAAGAATAGGATCCTCATTGGGCCGGGGAGGAGTCGAGTCTACAAAACTACATTTCACCATCTCTACGGTTCTTCCTACGAAGCCATCTGTGTATTATTACTATTACTGTCAACATTCACAAGACACAGCCCGGAAAATATTGACAATAAATTCAAGTGACAGAGGAAAGCGAATGTCACGCTGCACTATGCGTCTACACATAAAGCAGCCAGATGCGCGCATGAGCAAGTACATACCATAGCCCCATCTCATCTTAGTGACGAGGAGAAACAATCGGCCAGGTCAAAATAAAGGCAATTGCTGATAACCAGTGAGCGGGAAAGGTAGCAGAGAAAAGCAAGTAACACAGTAAGCCGCCCGTATTAGACATCTCAGCGCTTGATAAGTCTTAAGAGGGCACATTTCAAGCAGGGCAAAGGAAAAACAGTGAGACAAAAACACGCAAGTCGGGGACTGGTACCCGCGACGACAAAAAGAAAAGGACAACAAGAGGGAGTGCGGTAGAGCAATAGCCTACCGACTCGCAGTCGATCATCGCAGCCATTTCATGGCCATACCGGTCGGTCATTGGTCACCTGACACGGCGGCCAGGGGGGCTAGCGAAGGAACTAATCTGCAGTACGTGGTGGACCAGATCAGGATCAAGACAAAGGCAAGAAAAATGGGATTGGCCAGAGAGAAATTAAAGGCAGGGCGGGCAGAGGAACGGCAGCGAAAGCAGTAGAAAGAGCGAAAACCTGCCAGAATAGAGGCAAGACCGGTGGGTATGACAGCGTAGCGGGAGGAGGATAAGGAGAAAGAGGGGGAGAGGGAAGGAGAAGACAAGAAGGGCGAAGACAAGATGCGGGGGGAGAGAGATCTAACATCAAAGTTGGCTAGATAGGCCAGGTCGCAGTCGCGGGCCTTTTCGCCAGCGTAAAGATTGTACTCGGTCAAGATGTCGGAAACGGACCATCCAGATAGGTGGCGTAAGACGCCAATGACGCAGCCAGTGCGATGCTGTAACGGGGAAATTTTAGTCCATAGCCGCCTCAGGGGGCAAAGGAGAATATGGGCGAAGAGACTGGGCGTTGGGTCGACCTCTCTGCTCTTGCCATCATGCTAGCACGTACCTTTCCGTGATTGCAATGCACGAGCACAGGCTGATTGCGTTCATCGCATACCGTTTCCACGATGGCATTCATGATATCGGCTGGAATGGCCTTCTTCTTGGTGCCTTCCATGTCTATAACACAGTGGTTGATGCCATTGGCGGTCATGAAGTGGGCGAATTCGGGATCGATGGAATCCTTTTTTACCAGAGTGCTGAAAGAGAACAGGGAAGAAGCGTCAGAAATAAAGCGCGGGAAGTGGAAGTGCATTGTATGCCTACGTGGTCTCCCTCATATTCTCCCATGCAGCGAACCACGTAGGCAATACACGACAGATAAAAGCAACACCAATATCTCTCTCTTAGTGTGTGTCTCTCTCTCTCTCTCTCTCTCTCTCTCTCTCTCTCTCATCTCGCCTGCGCTTGAGCCCGCACTAACACTAATAGTAACTTACATGATAGTCTTGAGGCCCAAAGTACCCAGAAAAGATAGATTCTCTGTCTTGGGAAAGTCACTGCGGTAAACAGCGGGGGCCACGATGCCGAAGTTGGCGGGGGGCTTACACGGGGCATTGCCAGGCTGGCCGTAAATTTTAGTAGTAGTAGAAGCAGACAGGTCACTCATGCTGCTGCTGCTTCTGCTGCTGCTGCTATGGAGCTCAAATGCGGCGGTATTGACGTCATTGTAGGCCACCGCGGTCTGGTGCGGGCTGGGAGAGCTGTGCACAGGGTCCATGATAGCGGGAGAGACGGAGACGGGCATAGGAAGGGTAGACATGAGATGCGAGACGTCGGCGGCTGGCTGATAAGTTGTAGTGGTGCGTGGAGTGGAAATAGAAGCAACAGTGGCAATATTAGCGTCCATATTAGGATTGGTGCTGTTGCGCTGTGGGGACGCGAGGGCTTTGCGGTTGGCAGTGGTGGTGGAAGCGGAGACAGAGGCAGTAAGCGCGTGTTCTGAGGAGCGACGATTGGATAGGACGAAAGTTGGCTGGGCCATTGTAGAGAATGGATGGAGACAAAGGAGAAGAAGAGTTTGCGGGGAGAAGAAAGTAGGAAGAAGGGGGTCGTTTTTTTTTTTTTTTTTGGGGGGGGGGGGGGGGGGG
>JAXHKN010000345.1:0-29008 GCA_038407165.1 Ceratocystis variospora | reverse complement strand
GTATAAGGGATGTTGGTAAAAAGAAAAAAACAAGATGGGAAGCCAATAAAAAGACGGAAAAAGTCAAAACCTTAAAACTTTTGATCGTTACCGGCGGTTTTAGACCCCTGTAAAACTACCCTCTCAAACCCCCCCCCCCCCCTCCCTCTTCCATGTCTTGACTCTTTCTTAAGCTTCAACGTAGTTGAATGCTTGGGATGGTTTTCCAGTAGCTAGTATTCACATGCATCTCGTATATTCCATCTTCAGAGCCAACATATCTACAGAAAAGGCGCAGATTAGTACGTTAGTATGGGGAAGGGTGGTGAAAACAAAGATAGCTTAGTCAGATAGTTAGTGTCACTTACAAAGCATCTCCTCCAGTGCTCCATGCCATCCCCGATGTGTTGTTACGACCACTAGCCAATGCATTGAGTGAATTGTTACGTCGTGCCATGTATTCACGGTATATTGGGCCCGAGCCCATCATGCGTCGGTTAGTCGGGGTGGTCACTGGGTTAGACGGCTCATTGCTGGCCCAGAATGATGAATGCAACGATGATTCATTGGATGACTGACGGTCTCGTCGTGTGACCATAGGAACGGTGCTTTCAGAGGTCGGAGGAGGTTCATGAGTCTCGCCCTCCGCCTCCACATGAGTCCGATTTGGCAGCTGATTATTGTATCGAGCTTCGCCTCTAGTTCGACGCCCGACTGGTACTAATCGGGTTCGGTACGGAGGTGGAATAACAGGATAAATTTGATCACCCGCTTCGCTATCCCAAGTAAAATCAGGAGAGCTATTATTCGGGTTATCGACGGCATTATTAGAGCCTCTGGTGGTGCTATTGCTATCACTGAGCAATGTGTTAGCGGTGTTAAAGGTATTAGCAGCATGCCAGTCTGATTCGATGTGCATAGAGTTAACAAGGAGCGCATAATCTATCCAGGTTGATATGTTATTTGCATTTTCAGTCGAATATGTGATTCTTGCGTTGGCACGGCGAAGGGCAGAGTTCCCCTCTTGGTCGCCCATGGAGCGCTCCTGCTCACGTTCCCTAGTACGGCCTGGGTGCTCCACAAGGCGAAGATCCAATGATGCGTTACGACTATCCGGGGCCGGGGGCGGATTTACTACTCTGTTAGAAGTGGGGATTGGTGTAGCCTCGTTAGTAGAAGAGAGCTCAGATGCTAGGGCATGGAGCTCGTGAGCTACAAGAGCTGCATTACGGACATTTGACGTCGAGGTTGGTCCCAGATATACGTTTGGGTCTAGCACAGTATTTAGTTCGAAAGATGATGATTCTCGGAGTTTGATAATCTGGCGCTTAGTGAAGTTGCTCTTTATGTCGGCGATTCCAACACGGCCACGGTCTTCAGTCCAGGCAAGAAGCCCGTATTTCCCAGGACAAAAGGCCATGTCACGGATAGCTCCATTCGCCTCGCCGGCACGCGAAGAGTTGAAAGTCTTCACTAGAGCATTGTTACTATCCTTGGCGAGCCTGTCAGTTCGGAATACAGAGACAACGCCATGTTGTGTCCCAACAGCCAGGTACTGACTGCTGGGCGAGAATGCCAAAGCAAAACTACCCCGGCGATCTGTCTTGTCGGATTCCAATTGACTTTTAAGGAGAAGCTTGGCACACAGTTTCCAGTGGAATTGGTCCTTTTCGTCGTCATCTGGAGACCATTCTTCGTTTTCGACGCGCTGATGGATGTATAGATAGGGGTCGTCAAGAACAGCCGCCAGGAATTGGCAGTCTGGTGAAATAACAGCACGGTTAACGGGGTCCGGATAGGTCAGTGAGCACAAGGATTTGGGGTCCTCGCCATCACTAAAACTATTTAGGCTGACCAATGTGACAGACATGTCGTTATGTGACAGGACCGCTACGGGCTCAGTATAGGCGCCAGGGTGTGGGTCAATTTGGAAAACTTGCTGTGGCTGCTGGTCTGGGGGAAACCAAATTGTAACGCAATTGACCCGGTCGTGGACAAATTGTGCGCTTTTGGCCAAGGCGATTGGGCTGTCATGAGAGGCGAGGAACGAGCTTGGGATTTCAAAGTTGCCGGATTTCAAAGTCTCAATTGTGCCGAGCTTGGTGGCTGAGAATTCACCATCTTCACCGCCGCAACATACCCAGCCTTGAGCAGCAGTAAGACACCTAGGCACAAAAGAGAGTTTTCTAACTGGGATTCGTTCTTTGGTTTCGAGGTTTAATGTGTGGATTTGCTTGTGAGAATGTCCGCCGGGGAAGCAGAGGATATTGTCGCATGCGAGGCCGGTCAAAGCTCTGAGTTGCCAGTGACTTAAACGAGCGAAAGAATGGGGCTTGTTAGTTGTGTACTATCTACTTAGGTATTAGAGGTTGTGCTTTGCCTTACTGGGAGTGAATACCGATGTTAAAGCGTTTGCGCTGCCCAGTCAGGATAATCTGATCTGTGTGATAGTAGCTATTGGAAGGCGGGTGTCAGTACGGAGCATATGAAAAGGTTGAGCGTCCTTTGGGCATTGATCCACCTACGCGTCGTCTTCGCAGTCCAATATAGGCATGGTGAGCTAAAAAAAGGACAAGAAAAAAAGAAAAACGTTGCGTAACGTAACGTGGAATAGAACAGATGGAAGAAAGGGTTTGGTGGTTCAGCTACAGAGAAGCAGAAGCTCTGGGCTTTGGAGACTTCGTCGCTGTATAGATTGGGTTGGATGCGAATGGGTCGATTTCAACGGCGCACAACGATGTAGATCAGCCTTCCGCCAAAGCCAGCGAAAACAGAAATTGGGTAATGATAATCAAAGAAGGGAGACAATTGATGAACAGTTAGACGGTAACTTTGATGGTAGCTATAGCGAAGAGGAAGATCACAAGGCCGAGCAAGAAAGGAGGGAAAAATCCGATTGGGATGAGAAAGATCAAGATGAGATAAGAAGCTGGAAAAGAAATTGCCCAAAAAAAATTGGAAGGAAAAGTGGAAGGAGGAGAGACATGAGGTTTAAGAAAAGGGCAAGAGGCAAGGGAAACAAAGGGAAGGTGCGCGTCTACCGATGAGGCAACTATCTCAAACTCAGTTAGCTGCTAAACTGCCCGGTTGCATTATAATATATTATTGTATTCTAGTTATTATTTCGCATGCGTAGCTATCTTGCCATGTACAGCACAGTACGTCTGCAGATACATGAGAAGCTCATGCACGCATAAAATATAGCTGTGGCGTGCTAGGTCCAGGGCAAGGGGGTGTGTATGTGATAATGTGATGCCAAACTACGAACAGTGTGCAGATGTACTATTGTGATACCATCCGATCTCATTTCACTGTCTTTAATCTCTCTCCTGCACCAACTGTACAACCGATCCAGCAATCAAGGAGCTCTCATGCTTTTTTTTGGTCACGCGGACAGGCCTAAAACGGCAGTATAACCCTTAGTTGGTTTTAGTAACTGCTAAGCTAAGGATGCTTATTAAAATTCTGGGGCAGAACTGCTTTGCTGCTGCTATTGCGATTGGGCTGGCTGGAGATTAGGGTTGCTGGAAGTACGATGTATGGAGGCTTGAATTGCGCTATTTCAATTTTGTGCCCAGCTGCTTCGTTATATTAATAGCAATCACGACTTGTTGATCTTCTAAATCTAATAGAAACTTACGGTAACCCTTCATGTCAGTCTAGGCTTGCAGGAAGCTTTCAGAATCTGGGGCTGGCTCTTCCCGCTCCGCTGATAAAAAGGAACATTCTGGACAACCCAATCACACACGATCACGTGACAAGACAGGCATTTTTATTTCAGCCGAGAATACTCCACCGGACTCCCACCGAGCTTCTTTAAGCTTCCACCATGGAAATTTCTAGCATCCTAGAGAAGCCAAAAGTTTTCCGGTGGGGCTTTCTTCGACCCCGCGAGCCAGTAAAAAGCAGTTGTTGGAGCTTCACCGGAATCTGAATTTTCCTCCTGCCATCTTTTATTGCGGGAACAAATTCCGGACCTTATAATTTTTTCCTTCACCTCGAGATCTTTTTCTTTCTTCTATTTATTTTATACCTCTTCTTCATCGTCGTTAGACAGAAACCACCAGTCATTGTTGATATTTTCTGGGATAAAAGAATATCCAGGAGAAAAAATAGAAGAGAAAGGTTCTTGTTTGTGAACATCAGCGAATTTTCTTTGTTTGGTGCCTTTTTCTCTCGATTTTTGATATTTTAATTTGCGTTTTTCTTTTCTCGTTTTTCTTTTCTCTTAATATCCTATCTTCTTCATACACACATCACAATGTTCGCTTCGCGTCTGTCCAGAGCTGTAAGTCTTTTGCTGTCAATTATCTCCTGATCTCTATCCCTCTTCTAACACTCTTCGCCACCTACAGCTCCCTCGGGCTACCCCTATGGCCCGTGTTGGCTGCGTCGCCCGCTCTCCCCTGGCATCCCAGTTTGCCCGTTATGAGTCTACCGATGGCAAGGTTACCGGCACCGTCATTGGTATCGATCTCGGTACCACCAACTCCGCCGTTGCCGTCATGGAGGGCAAGACCCCTAAGATCATCGAAAACTCCGAGGGTGCCCGTACTACCCCCTCTGTTGTCGGTTTTTCTGAGGACGGTGAGCGTCTGGTCGGTGTTGCTGCTAAGCGTCAGGCCGTGGTCAACCCCGAGAACACATTGTTCGCCACCAAGCGTCTGATTGGTCGCAAGTTCACCGACAACGAAGTCCAGCGTGACATCAAGGAGGTTCCCTACAAGATCGTCCAGCACAGCAATGGCGATGCCTGGGTCTCGGCCCGCGACCAGAAGTACTCTCCTTCTCAGATTGGTGGCTTCGTCCTCAACAAGATGAAGGAGACTGCTGAGGCTTACCTGTCTAAGCCGATCAAGAATGCCGTTGTCACTGTTCCTGCTTACTTCAACGACTCTCAGCGCCAGGCTACCAAGGATGCTGGCCAGATTGCCGGTCTTAATGTCCTGCGTGTTGTCAACGAGCCCACTGCTGCTGCGTTGGCCTATGGTCTGGACAAGGAGGCTGACCGTGTTGTCGCTGTTTACGATCTGGGTGGTGGTACTTTCGATATCTCAGTCCTTGAGATCCAGAGCGGTGTCTTCGAGGTCAAGTCTACCAACGGTGACACTCACTTGGGTGGTGAGGACTTTGATATCACCCTGGTCCGCCACCTGGTTCAGCAGTTCAAGAAGGAGTCTAACATTGACCTTTCAAGCGACCGTATGGCCATTCAGCGTATTCGTGAGGCTGCCGAGAAGGCCAAGATTGAGCTGTCCTCTTCTCTCCAGACCGATATCAACCTGCCCTTCATTACAGCTGATGCCTCCGGCCCTAAGCACATCAACCTCAAGATGACTCGTGCCCAGCTTGAGAAGCTGGTTGACCCTCTTATCCAGCGTACCATTGAGCCTGTCCGCAAGGCTCTCAAGGATGCCAGCCTACAGGCTAAGGATATCCAAGAGGTTATCCTGGTCGGTGGTATGACTCGCATGCCCAAGGTTGCTGAGTCTGTCAAGTCCATTTTTGGTCGCGACCCTGCCAAGTCTGTCAACCCCGATGAAGCTGTTGCCATTGGTGCTGCTATTCAGGGTGCCGTCCTGTCTGGCGAAGTCAAGGATCTGCTGCTGCTAGATGTCACTCCCTTGTCTCTGGGTATCGAGACCCTGGGTGGTGTCTTCACCCGTCTGATCAACCGCAACACCACCATTCCTACCAAGAAGTCGCAGGTCTTCTCGACCGCTGCTGATTTCCAGACTGCCGTTGAGATCAAGGTCTTCCAGGGTGAGCGTGAGCTCGTCAAGGACAACAAGCTGTTGGGCAACTTCCAGCTCGTTGGTATCCCTCCCGCCCACCGTGGTGTCCCCCAGGTTGAGGTCACTTTCGACATTGACGCCGACTCGATTGTCCACGTCCACGCCAAGGACAAGTCTACCAACAAGGACCAATCGATCACCATTGCTTCGGGCTCTGGTCTGTCCGACGCTGAGATTGAGCGTATGGTCGAGGACTCGGAGAAGTACGCTGAGCAGGATAAGGAGCGCAAGAACTCAATTGAGGCTGCTAACCGTGCTGACGGCATGTTGAACGACACTGAGAAGGCTCTTAACGACCACGCTGACAAGCTTGACAAGGCCGAGGCTGACGGCATTCGTGAGAAGATTGCCTCCCTACGCGAGTTCATCTCCAAGAGCCAGGCTGGCGAGGGCACTGCCACTGCTGAGGAGATCAAGGAGAAGACTGATGCCCTGCAGGTTGCTTCACTGAACCTCTTTGACAAGATGCACAAGGCCCGCACCTCGAGCGAACAGGCCCCCCCTGCCGAGGAGCAGAACAACAGCTCTGAGGGCGAGAAGAAGCCTTAAGTTATTCCGTAGGTCTCTTTGAACCGCAAATCTAGCAAGGCTTAGTTGGGACTCAACATTTGTATTCTCTCCTACCCCTTTCCTCTCTGTACAACATCTTAAAAAGTAACGGCCCTGTTTCTTTTCTTTTTCTTCTCCTTTTCCACTTCATTATCCCCCCTCTTCCTGTCGTGGTAACATAAGGCGAAGCCAAACTAAGGCTTTGTCTGTGTGTGGACAGCTGTATTTTTTGTGTTTCCATCATCTTCTTCATGCCCTTTGGTCGTTTCTTTTTCCTGTGCCTTTTGTGGGTTTTGCGTTATGTTTGTGTCGCGATCTTTCTTTTCCTGGTTCCTTCTATTTTCTTTTGCGTGAGCGCCTTTTTACATTTCTCTTCATGGTTGAGGATAAAAAAGGAATGTCTGCGTCTGTACAACTCTGTTAGCTATTTACCCTGTATTCATAGTGTATCTTGATGGTTGATTTCTTTACTTTTGATGAGCCTTTTTTCCTGCCGTGAATCGTTGTCTTCTGGTGCCCTGCTTATACTGTGGTCGATGTCGTCTTCGCAGTGAAATAACACGCATAGTTGATCCTGTATGTTTACGCACGTGGAGGCATAATATTGCTAGGTAGAAATACTTCAAGACTTCTGATATTTTAACAGTCTGTATTTTGTAGTACATGGGAAAAACGGTTCAGTATGTTTCTCTTTCTTTTTACCGTCCAAATCCGAACCAGCCTTTCTTCTTCTGCTCTGACTGAGTCTCTTCACTGCTCGCCACGCCCACGCTAGCTTCATGGCCTGGATAATCAATGTAGTTCCATGCCACATCAAGGAAAATCGGCTTGACGGGAACCAGTGTTGGCCGTGGCGGATATGTTACCAAATTGTGTAAATCAGCCCCTGCAGCCGGGTACTCACCAAGTGTCTCGACTAATGGTAGCTTCGTAGCGTGGGCATCCAGTCCACTTAGTTCAACCGAGTCAATATCTGGAGAGCCTGCGGCCGCTGTGATAGCCTCGGCACGTAGCGCATCAATGTGCACTAATGCGCGAAACCGCAGAACCTGAGCTTGAAGTAGCGAGTGTAGCGCAGATAACTGGGTAGGCAGCACAGTAATATCGGGCGGGGGAGATATACTAGCCGTACTGTTATGCATAGGCGAGTCTTCAGCCTGCAAGGCGGCAACCTCGGGGCTGTCCATTTGCGTTAGGGCATAGTCTAGAAGTGCAAGAGCGTTGGTGTTGGCGCCGGTGAGGGCGTGCGAGCGAGCGATAGCTAGTGCCTTAAGAGAGGTGAAGTATGTGCCGAAAGTGGCCAGACGAGAAGCGAGGGACTCATCGGCTGCGACACCAGGTAGGTCGCGTATTTGATCGAGACTGCGGAGGATGCCATCGTACAAGGCTACACGTTCCTTCAGCTTGGTTAGCTTGCGGCCCTCCTTTTCCTGCCTGACATCTGGTGAGGTACCACTGGCGGTGGAAGCTGCTGCACGTAGCTTCTTGAGTTGCCGACGGGATAGCTCGGAATACTCTTCGTTGGCACCGTCAGCATCACCAGTTAGCACGCGGTTCCGGCCGATTTGCCAGCTGATCATCTCATAGTTGACGGCCGTGCGGGTAATTTGCAAAGCCTGCATACGTGGATCGCTTGATAGAACGCCCTCTTCACGTAGCTCGTCGATGGCTTGCTTGGTAGCATCGACGGCATCTTGCGTGGCTGCGAGGATGTCATCGTAGGCACCCGCCTGGTCACGAGGGGGCAGAGCGGCGGAAATAAGAGTTGGAAGCGCTAACTTGCTGGCCTGCACGCGGCCCCAGGCCTGAGAAATGGCACCGTCTTCAATGGGTACTTCACGAGACCTCCAGGAAATAGTTTTGGGAATGTCGTCAGTCAAGCCAGCGGACGAGTCAGTACCGGTCATATCAGCATCAGCATCAGCATCAGTACCAGAAGCCTTGCTAGTATTGAGGATGGAGGCGTCGATGGAGGTAATCTTGGCGACTAGGGCCTCATTGTTGGCGACGGGGAAATACTTGCGCACAATCGTGTCAATGGGCAGCGTACGGGGCACTTTCAGTTGGTAAGCGGCATAGCGAATATTGGGATCTAGGGTCTCAAAGACTAGGTCCTTGAAAGTATCGCTTTTAGTTTGCACTAGTAGCGCACTATAGATACAGCGAGTGACTGCATAATGAGACAGAGCAGTCTCCCATTTATGGCGCTCAAAGTACTCAGTTGCTTGAATCATGTGGCTGTAAGCCAGAGCTTCGAGCACGTCAGTCGAGAGACAGCCATCGCGGGCCGACAGACCAGCAGAAACTTGCTGGGCAAATGATGAGGCACGGTGCAGGCGGGAGATGATATGGGTGCGGGCTTTGCCAGTTAGGCCCTTGGTGTCAGTGGCATGCTGGGTCTTGATGCCCATAGCATGGGCCCAGGCCCGTTCGCTAGTCAGGATGCCCAGGTAGACATATCTAGACAGTAGTGGGAGGGGTGGTTAGTGGGGGAGCATAGGTTGTAGTACAGCAGATATGGCAGATGCAACACATACTCTTGGTTAGCCGCAATTTCATCGGCCGTAATTTCCTTTTTGACATGGAACTTGCCACGATTCTTTGTGACAATATCTAGCTTCTTGCGGCAGCTGAGAAGACGGCGACCTAGAGCGGCCTGGTATGTGAAGTGGTCTCCGTAGAGAAGAGCCTGTTCGCGGCCCGAGACCACGAGGCTGGTGATATCCATTGCCAGTTAGTGAGGCGGAGGAGATTGTAGGAGACTATTCAGCCAAAAGTCGGGCTTGATCTTGGGAGTGGCTATCAGTCGTGAGAACAGGGTGGAGGTTGCACACTTCTGACTCGTGTATGGCAAGCTTTTGATGATAAACGTGGGGAGAGATTGGTGATGGTATATGGTAGTGGGGCCAGGGTTGTGGTATTAGGGTTTGGCTTGGCGAATTGCGAGAACAGTGAGCTGAGGGTTGGTTCAAGGGGTAGTAAAAGAGCAATTGTAGACTTTATATTTACCTGTATTATCAATAGTAAATAAAAACATGATGTGATTTTTGTCCTCCCCTTGCTTCTTTGCCTTCTATTGTCTTTGGGAAGAAGCTTGAAGCCATGTTGCGCATTATGCTGAAGGTTCAAAGGTGAAGTGGGGCTGTCGACGCCACATGCTTCCAACGCCACATATCAAGTTTTTTTTATCTTTCTGCATGGGGCGCTGATAAGCGAGTGCGATAAGCAGAGCAGGCCTAGATGAACTTCACCGAAGTTTGAAGCCCGTGATAATCATCATGATTTGTGCTGTTACTGTGCGTTAGGCTTTTGCTTCTTTTTTTTTCTTTTTTTTGTTTGCTTGATTGCTCGCACTGCTGTTAGTGGCTACTTTGCATTTGGTGGTGCCTGGTCTTTTCTTTCTTTTTTTGCTTATATAATACCTTAATTCTATGGTTGTTTCTCTTTCATGGGCTTTTGCTTTTGAACTTGCCCCGCGATTTGATTCTCCAATCTTGCATTGTCACTCGAAGCTCCCAGGTCCCTCTTCTTCCGAAATCTCGAATCCTCGACTGCTCTAAAAATTCCCAGACCTGGCTGCCATGATAGAGCGCGCTACCAACGCGACGATGGGGGCCGACACCCGGACTTTTGGCCGTTTGCTGAACTCGGCCCTAACCCCTGCCTCTTGCCGATCATATGCTCAGATCCAGATCCGGCCACGGCCCATGGTCACACACAAAAAGCTGAAACCGATATTCTGGCAGCATGGGGGCTCTGCTATTGAGCTTTCATCGGCCTGGCTCTCATTAGCACGTGAAAAGCTCAGAGACATATCGCTGGTTTCACCCCCATTGGCCCCCTTCTTGTACCCTAAGGACATGGCTGATAAGGCTGTGTTAAGCCAGAGTCTGAGAACTGGCCTGGCTAGCGTGTCAATACGAAAAAAGCCTTGCTCTTCTATACCGACTGGAACACGGAAAATCACAATCTCGGCTCGAAATACTATTCCGGCGCCTATGATGCCGCTCCAGCGAGCTCTGGGAATGTCCTCACTCTTAGCGCCAGACTACCTGCGTTATAGCAAGATGCGGGATGTTGATACGGAGCCTGGCGAGTACTACGATGCTGAGATCATCCAACCTCTCTATGTGCCGGCTGGCCCCGGCCAACAGCCACACTACTTCCAGCCACAGATGTCGACATCAACCAAAATCAACGAAATCATTCGTAACGAAGACTACCAATACTCTGATCTTTTGTGGGAACTATACCAACAGCTTCCACCCCACGAGGTTCCTGCCATCCGTCTCCCCATTCTGTTGTTTTTGGCGCAGTGCAGCTCTGCGGCCGAGCTAGATCGTATGCAATACCTGATCTCGACAACTCCGAACATCGAGTTTACAACCGAATTGACGACTGTGGCCGTGCGGCTGTATATTCGTCTGCGGGACATCTCCAAGGCCTTCCAGTATTTCCACTACGGACTTACTAAAACATCTTCGCCACAGCCCCTGGAGGATCTTCTCATTTATTCGTTCTGGCTGCGTGACTGGCAACTTCTCTCCAACGTGTGGCAAGCTTGGATCAACGTCCGCGATGACACGCCTAGACTACTAGAAGTGGCCAAAATCCCAAACTTTCACCACCATCTGCTCCGCTTTCTAAAGTATACCGGGTTTTATGACCGCCATGAGCTTCCTGAAAACTTCTCGCTAATCCCCGATGTACCAGCCCAGGAACCCAAAGATCCTTCTGCTGGCTACATTTTCAGATATCAGTTCCACCAGAGACTAGCAAATTCCAGATTCCGCGATCTTGTTCAGCAGCTGTGTAAGAACGTCCTGGCTGGGAACTGTCCTCTCTGGGAGGCTGAGCCATTTCTATCACTCGTGGCCTCGTCAGATCAGTATGAAGCGTATCTTATGCAGGCAGCAGAGTCAAAAAGTCACGTGTGTTTTGAGCGTGTCTTCAAACTATACCGCAATGCCAAGTCATACTCGCCCAGCCAGGACTTTCTTCAGGCCGTCTTTCAAGTAGCCAAGGAAATCAAAAACGATCAAATGGCTATCACGACGTACGAAGATTGGATCCAGTTCCACTCCTACTTGACGCACAGCTTCATGTTCAAGCTGATGAACTACTTTGCCTACCGCGGTGATCCCAAGGCTGTGCACACTATCTGGAAGCGCCACCGCCGAGACCCCATCAAAGTCATAAAATCTAGAGATTCTTCAAAGCCGCTCAGCAAGACACAACCTAAGCGTGCAGTACCTCTTCATCCAGTAGGAAACACCGAAAACGATGCAATCAATGATGTCCATGAGCCATTTGATCTTCGCATGACTTATCGCCGCTACCGCCTTGTGGCTTTTGCAATGCAAGGCTCAGTAAAGCGAGCTCGAGCTCAGCTTGATGAAATTGTGCGCATGGAGGGAGAGGCGGACCTAATGCTGTGGAACTCGCTACTCGTCGGCTTCCGTCGATCCAAAGACTACAGGGGCGCTGTCAAACTTTTCATGGAGCTGACGACAGTGGCACAACCAGACAACAAAGTCTTTGCCAATATGATGAGCACAGCTGCCACACAAGGTGATTTACAGTATGCATTGGAGCTGTTTGGCCAGGCCAAGGAGCTTAAGATGGAAAACACTGTGGACATTATGGAGAAAGTAGTGTTTGCCTTCTGCTGCGCACGCCAATTCACCCAGGGCAAGGCAGTGCTAGAATGGGCACTAGAGTCAGGACTGGCATCAACGCGCATGTTCAATCATCTTATGCGTGGACAGGCAGCAGACAACAGGCTGTTGGGAGTGGAGGCTATGGTAGAGTTGATGGAGAAGCACAGCTTCTCGTGGGATAGTTACACGTTCGTAGCCTACATGCACGGCTTTGTCAACACGCGAATGCCCGAGGCCGGCTGGAAGGTATATAACATGGCTCTTAAGTCCCGACGGTTGATTCCCGAAGCCGAGCATTTCGCCGTGCTCATGTATGGCTGGAATATATCAAAGCAACCATGGCGAACCTTTGAGATGAGTGAATTGATGCACAAGCTAGACGTTCCTCATTCACTCGACACTATCCGACTCATGGTTATTGCCAAGTACCAGTCAGACAAGATGTACGCCGAAAAACCGCAGATGTCGCAGCTGCCATGTGAAGGCGGTGAGCCCGAGTCCCTAGTCAACTACTATCGTAGGCAGCTAGAGCTCAACAAGACCAATATGAGCAATCCACGCGAGTGGCACGTTCATAGCGTGGTTCACTCGCAGATGGTGGCGCGGTCGTTAGCAACACTCACCACTATTCACCACTGGGACCTGGCCGAAGAGCTGCTAGAATTGTATCAGGGAGACACCAACTTCATCAAGTTGCCCAACAGCGTGCTTTCACCGGCAATGTGGATATACTACAACAAGCGCGACTATACCAAAGTCAAGGGCATATGGAACAAAATGTTCAGCTCAGCCGTCGACTCGGGCCGTGCCTCTGCCAGCATGGTGCAGTCACAAGTGGCTGAGGCCGGCAGTGAAGCTGCTGCTCCTGAGCCTGTGGCTGACCAGTTGCCGCAACGAACTGACGATGGCTCGACAGTGTTATCAGGCGTGCGTTGGGTTCTCGATGGACCCTTCACTACTATGCGTTTTGTGCTGACACAGGAAGGTGATGCACGGGGCCTTCTGGCCCTAACAAACCGGCTAGTAGCCAGCGGCTTCTGCCTTAGCCGCCGCAATTGGAACCATGTAGTCCAGGTGCTGGCCCAACGTGGCCTGCATGTAGATGCCTTTGATATTTGCGAGAAGAGGCTGATCCAGACATGGGCCGGCTGGGCAACTCGGCGTCGTCGTATGGGCGGTAGCCGTGCCCTGAAGCCTGATATACGCTGGCTGGGTCGCCACAAGAATACGATATTTGCTACGTCGTACACACTAGTCATTCTGCTCAATGAGTACCAGAAATTGAAGGAGATGGAGCCATGGAGCTCTGATGCAGCAGCCACATTAGAGCACCTGCGGGAAAACTGCAAGAACGTATTAGATGCTCTGAACACATGGAAGTACTGCGGCTCGGAGGTTGAAAAGGATCTATTCGGCGAGAATGAAATGGTCCGCGAGCTCAAAGCCCACCAAGAGCGTGATTTGCGTTATGAAAAAGAGGAGTTTGAACGCCTAGTAAGGGGAGAGCCTTTACAGCCGCTAAACCTGCGGAATGAAGAAGACAAATATGGGCCAATTGGAGGGGTTTTCGTCGACACAGACAAGAAGTAGAGCTGGGAGGAGGCTTCTATTTTTATGTCCGTTTCTAGTTCTGTTTTATCAATGGGCAGGAGAAGCGCAGCTGCCTAACAAGTCACAGCCATAATGGTTGTTTGTATTATACGAGTCTCTACGAGAGTCAACCTTTTGTACATCACACACTATAGCTGTATACCAATATTAGACTAAACCTTTCTATAGATAAGTCAATGACACTACCGGGCCATCCATTTTGTGTCACGCGATATATACCCGGACGGAACAAGGCATCTGTCTAATCACGCAGGGGCATTATCCAGTTCCTCTTTCTTATCCTCTTCGCCCTGGGCTGAGTTCATAGACCAAAGACCCCACGACAAGAGACTTTGAGGTGCCGGGCTGCCAACTCGGCTACTAACCTTGTCCGGACTGAGTTTCTGGTACTCCCACGTCTTGGAAGCTTCTGGCAGAACACTGGGCGAAGTTTCCGATGGTGATTCCACAACATCAACATAAACTTTGTCACCAATGTGTGCATCTTGGGGGCTCCGCATGTCCATACCATGATTATCACCACCATCCCCAAGCTTAGCCACGGTCTGCGAAAATACATCACCGTAGCTCCGGGCCCGTCCATGTCGTGCCTTGGTGCTCCTTACCGTCCCCAATGCCGAGCTTCGAGTAGGGCGATAGGCAGAAAAGCGGGGCTCAGGACTCGTCATCTCGGTCCGCAGCTTCTCGTGGCTATCAGGCACCCGATTTGCAAAGACTAGGCGCAGATCCTTGTACAAATAGAAGCGTCCTTTGGCCGGGCAGCAGATATTGGCATGTACAAGGTATCGCAAAACAGGCCGACTATGGGCCTGCGGTGGCCCGCTGGCCTGACCAGAGCCGCAGGAGACAATAGGAGAGGCGGGCAGGTCGAGTGAGTAACACCGCTGGCGCACAAATGTTTTGGTTCCAGGCTGCATGCCGGTTAGGTCATACGGCACGAGAAAGAGCTTGATGGCCGTCTTGTGCGGGTTCTTAATGACTATCTGAAGCTGGCCAACTTCAGGGATGCGGTAAGAGCCGCCAGGCGGTGCACGTGCTGCAGTGTCTTCACTATGGGCTTTGCTCTTTTTCCGTTGCTGATCTCCAGACTTTTGCTGGCTCTGTGCTCCATATGCTGGTAGGCTGTTTTCCAAGTCTACTGTGCCAACATAGGGACTCGGTCCGCCATCATCAGCTACGCTCCCGCTACCAGCCCCAGTTCCGCGGCTATCATTGGCCTTGGAAGGGTAATCATAGAACACAGCTTGAAACGGCAGCGTCACGTGAGCTGGACACCTTAGGCTAGGCTTACAGCTGCCACGGCCTAGGACCCCTATTTGTGCATTAAATGTAAGTGGCCGTGAAGGCACGGTGCTCATACGGCCCCGTAGAAGACTTTCTTCATAAGAACCAACAAGCGGAGCATGATCTGTGGAGGAAAGACGGCGGGAGCTTGGGTGGTGACTATGGTTGTGGTGCTGGTGGGGAAACGGCGGAGAGATAGACAATGGTGCTTGCCTAAGGCTAGCTACAGGGTCTATAAATACCGATGGAGCCCCGACTGACGCAGATAGCGATGGCCTGCTCTCATTCTCATCTGCTGGACTGCGAAGCCACTGTATATGCACAGAGCGCGATGACGACATTGCATGTGAAAACGAGCTACGCCGCAGCTCAGGACTACGCCCTGATTTGCTAGCCATCGGCCCGGACAGTGCAATCTGCCCTAGGCTTAACGGCAGTCGTTCTGCAGTATCATCAGGGCTTGCGCTCTGTGCCAGTGGGCTAGTTGGCGGCATGAAGACTAGGCTGTTGCGGTAGACAGATGATCGCCGCCGTGCGGGGAAGGCGTTAGTCTGGAGCGGCTCGAGGCCGATGGGTTGGCTCGAGTCCGCGACGCCGTTCCAGTTACTAGGGGTAGGAGCCGAATGCTGTGGATTAGGGTGAGGGTGGGTCGCTCCAGCCGAGAAGGTTCCAGTGTGTAGCGCCGAGTGGGTCCGTTGGGTGGCCAGCCCGACGGCTGCCGGGGCCGGAGCCGGGGCTTCATCAGAAATGGCACCTAACAAAATGTGTAGCGTGGGGGTGAGGCTTGGGGAATGTGTGGGGATAGTTTTGGGCAGCTGTTCTAGTGGGCTATACTGCGTTTGCATATAGCTGGGCATTACACTCTAGGACAAATGACAATCTTGGAGAATAGCTGGCAGATCATGAGCGTGGGGAGATGGGGGAGGGGATATGGGAGAGGAAGAGGGAACAGACGAAGAGGGGAACAGACAAAGAGACGAAGAGACAGAAGACAGTCAACTCACTAGAGAAAAAGATGCTGGAGACTGGGACGAAAAAGATGCGCGTTGGCTTCGTTTGGCTGGTTGCGATTGTGTGAGATGCCGCCGACCAACGCTGTGCTAAGCCTGATTAGTGGCTGGTTGCATGACCAGGGACGGGGGTGACTATAGCGAAATACAGTGGCTAGCACAGTAAAAGCTACAGTGGCCTAGGCCTTGATCATTAGTTTCAGACTCTCATGCCCTGCAGCTCCCCAGCAACTTAGGGTCTGTATTCTGATGCATAACCCTGACTGTATGTATTCCCGAAGATTAGCCGTCGCATATCGCAGTCATTGGTCCCATTAAAAAGTTTCCTGGTCTACAGAATCTCCATGTGAAAGGTTTGAACAGGACGGCTCTATTACTACTACTGCTATTACTACTGCTACAACTACTGCTACTACTACCGCTACTACTACTGCCACTACTCCTACTACTACTCCTACTACTACTCCTACTACTACTATCTCTGCCCCCTACACTCTTTACACCCAACCACAGTGCCAATGCCGAAATTCTCCAGCTCCAAAAAGCCGGCCGTGATGGGCGGCGCTGGAGTCAAAAAGGCCAAGCACGGTTTTCGCGTTGGTCCACAGAACCTGCCCGATGGTCCATGGAAGCGCAAGCGTAAGTTGCTTTTATTCCAGCAGAGAAAGAAAGGTTGCTGCAGACTTACCCACTAACATGTTGACATATCCGTGTAGTCGAAAGAGCCAAGAAAAACCTCATCCACAAAGCCAAGGTCAAGAAGCAGTATGCCAAGATCAAGGCCCAGGCTACAAAGGACCACCCGCGTCGTACAAGTGCGACTGCTGCCGACCCCGATGCTGCAACAAGTCCAAAAGAACTACTGGTACCAAACAATCCTCGAAGCAATGATGGCCACGAGGAGCAGAGTGAGGAATTTGACGAGGCCTTGACTAGCGGAAGTGACGACGGTGGCGACGCTGGGGCTAGCGAGGATGAAGACACCGATGCCGAAGATGGCGAGGACAGTGGGAACGACAGCGGAGAAGAGCCCAGAGCTGAGGACAGCGACAGCAACAAAGACGGTAGCGAAGAAGAGAGCGATGATGAAGACGAAGACGACTCACATAAAAAGCCTCCCAGACGGGTCCCCAACACCCCCAAGCCTACAGCCACCGACGCTGACGCCAACGACACGATGCACCCCTCACGCAAGCACACCAAAGCCCACCCGGCGCGGCCAGGTTACTTTGACAAGCAAATCGCACAAGCCAATGCCAAGAAGCGCGCTGCCGAAGAACGCGCGTCTGCTACCGACACGAAGCGCAAAGAACGCGAAGCCGCTATTCTCGCACGGCAGAAGCGCCGCAGGGAGTTTGGTCGCTCCATTGGCATTGGTGCCGGCTCGAGCGGTCCTGCACGCGGCCGTGGCCGTGGCCGTGGCTATAGCTTCGGCAGTCGGGGTGGGAGACCTGCCCACTCTGAGGATGGCAAGCGCAAGCTTGGCCGCGAGAGCGAGCTGCTGCTCGAGCGTGTGCAACGATTAGTTGGTGGCAACAACAATAGCAACCGTAGTAGTAGCAGTGGTGGCCGTAGCCGAGGTCGGGGTCGCCTCTGAAAGTCAAGAGAAAAAAAGGAACGAGAGACAAGGTTGGACAAGCAAGGGGGGCGGGCCGTTTACGTGCGTTAGACTGCATTGCATTGTTTTGTTTCTCTTGCTATCATTACAGCGTTAAAGCACTTGGTGATCACATATAATACAATACATACACCATACGAGTATAAACGGGTGCAAGTGCTAAGCCATCATCGTATCATCCCGTGATAAGGGAGGCTGGACTCATTCAAAAAAACTAGCAAAATCATGTGCCAAGCCTCATTGTTAGGTTTTGCAGTTGCCCACTTCTTTAGACCTCCCCGATTAGGCCACTACCTCCGGCTGCACGGGGACCAACAAGGATGGCAACTACTATTTTAGTGAAGGGGAGGTCCACAAGAGGCAAAACATTACATTTGCATTTACATTTGCATTTGCATTTGCATTTTTGCGGCTGCACGTCAAAGAGACGTGACGACAGACGAGAGCAGGTAGCAGCAGAAGCTCGACCAAAAAGGCAAGAATACTTGTTTCTTTTTTACCACCATGCATACATGCACCTTGAGTTTCTGTCTTATAAGCTCAGTAGCAGAATCCCACTCATCACTCACTGACCCTGGTTTTCTTTTGTCTTACATGGATAATTTGTCACCGTGACAGGGATTGTTCATTTCTCTCGCTTTCCGAGAATGCTATTTGTAAAAGAAAGAAAAAAGGGCTTATTTGGAATTCAACGATTGCATATGCATGAGATGAGAAACTCGTCAGAAAAGTAGGACTACAGAGAGAAGCAAAGAGGGTGGCGAGACAACAACGAAGTGAAGAAAGGGCAGCATGCACGAAGGGAAGGAAGCACGAGTAGGCATGAAGTAGGCGCAGGACCAGGAGGTATATTTAGCTTGGGCAAGTGCCCGTGCTTGTGACAGCAACTACTTATCATCTCACTCACGTCAACGAGCCTCGGTTTAAAGCTATCGAAACAGGCAATAGCGAAATTTCTTAGATCCAATTGGACGCGACTATATTGGACTGCAATCTCATACCGTGCTCTTCTCTCAACCTTTGGCCACTCTCCTTCGTCTCCTCCGTCCCGTGTTCTTTGTCATTCGCGCAAGTGCTCCGCCCTCTTCACATACTCGTTTCGCTGCTGTCTATATATTGTCCCCTTCCCGCACTACGCCCTTCGTCGTACTAGTCTGCCCTTTTCCATTTTCTTCTACCAACCCAGTCATGTCTACCCTCGTCCCCGCCAACCCCGCGGCTGTGACCGTGTTTGCCAACCCAACACCCAACATCCTCACTCTCTCTGTGCCCTTCTTGCGCTTTGGCCGCATTCCCATTGGTGGTCGTGCCACAGTTGCACGTCTGCTCAATGGGTCGCTCGCCGTCTTCTCGCCCATTGCTCTGACTCCGGCCGTACGCTCAGCCGTCAACGGGCTTGGCGGCGATGTGCGCTATATCATCGCTCCTGACATCGAGCACCATCTGTTCCTCTCGGCATGGAAGTCTGCATTCCCAACTGCCCAACTGATTGGCATTGACGGGCTACCCGAGAAGCGCGCTGCTGCTGCTGCACGAGCCACCTCGCCAGCACCAGCTGATAGTGATAGCAACCCGCAAATCACAGACATCCCGTTCGCAGCTGTTTTCACGGCTGCAAACAAGAAAACGCTATCTATTGACGCTCCCTTCGATGAGTCGTTTGACTACGAATATGTAGATGGCCACGGCAATAAAGAGCTTGTCTTCCTGCACAAGGCCGATCGCGCCTTGATCCAGGCTGACCTTATCTTCAACCTACCCGCTACTGAGCAGTACTCGAAAGCACCCGAGGAGCTGGCGCAGAAGACATCGGGCCTGCTATACAAGATCTTTTCCAGCTTCACGCATACCGACCCCGCCCATATCACTCTGCCGCGTGTGTGGCAGTACTACCTGACATGTAAGAACAGGGAGTCGTACACCGAGAGCGTGCGCCGCATCGCTACCTGGGACTTTGACACTATTATCCCATGCCACGGCGATGTCATCAAAGGCAATGGCAAGGAGTGCTTTACATCTGTCATGCAGTGGTTCCTAGACAGCAAAAGTAAAGCCTCATAGTGTGTCGTATATCCTACACAATATGGAGGGCACTAAATATGTACTTGGGGCACTTTCGTTACTTGTATGGTAAACCCAACTTAATATTTGTATTATCTATAGAACTCCCGTCATAAAATATCGGTGGTATTTCATGATAATCATCAGTCACTGGCTCAAGAGTGAGAACTCTTGAAACCTTTTTTTTTTTCTTTTTTTCCCTTTTATCACTCAAACACATAGCTAAATCATAAAACCCCAAGAAAAAAGAACATTATAAACTCACAAGCTTCTCTTCTCTCTCTCGTCTTGGTGTGTCAAATAAACGCCCCCGAAAAGTCCCTTCGTGTCTCACATCTGTCCTGGCTCTGCTGTTGCTGCTGCTGTTGCTGTTGCTGCTGCTGCTGCTGCTCCTGCTGGCGACGTCTGTTTTCTAAAAATGATTCTGCCATTCTCCTTCCCGGCGACACATGATTGCGCGTATTCTGCTGCTGCTGGCCGTATCGATTATGTGAATGCTTTTGCTTAGGACTTCTACTACTGCAAAGCTGTCGTCCTCCTGATCCCAACGGGCCGGAAATGTCGCCCTTGGTCGGGGTGCTCCGCTTGAGCTTCACATCCTGGCGGTTCTCCATTGTCACATCCTTGAGATATCTAGCAAGCTCCTCCACAACACAGGGCTCGGATTCTTGGGCTGGTTGTTGGACATAAGCGGCAGAGGCAGCATAGTTACCGGGCTCATGGTGCGAGCTCTGGCTCGGGTTTAAATTCAGATGGGGCTCAGGCTCCAATGCCTCCATAGTGATATCGACGTCCTCATCGTCATTTCCATCTCTCATCACGCTCCGAACCGATTCAGCAACCGATGGCGGGCCACGATCGCTATAGCCAAACATAGGCTCATCCTCCCCATCGAAAACTGCCCGCTCACGAACATGGCCGTGTCCAGCCTTGGAGCCTGCGGGCCCATGCACCAAAGTAGATGATGACCCCTGAGTACCGTAGGCCCATAGATTCGGGCTGATAGACTCGGGAATCATGTTCCAATCGGCTGAGCTAGTCAAGGACGCATTTCGTATCGAGTATGACGGCTGGTGTTGTCCTTCTCTGTCACATCCCGACGTGGCCAAGACATCGGCCTGCGAAGTACCTAGCGAGTTCGTATCCACACTGACCTGGTCATTCTAATGTCCCTGGGTTGGCTGGTGCTGGCTATAGTTATTGGAGCTGCTGTGGCTCTGGTAATCGTTCGAATAAATACTCGAAGCGTCGTCACGAGCTGAACTAGCTCTCCACAGCGTCGTTCCGTCGTTTTCGTGCCCTCTCTGCATCTTCAGTTCATCAGAACATACTACTGTGTCTGGTACTCCCCACATTGAGCTAGTCTTGGCCTGCTCCTCGTCCATCTGCCTGCGGATAGTGGTACGGAAAGTTGGGCTGGTTCGGAAAAATGCATCCTGTGGGCTTCGCATGTGCTCAGGACTCTGTGGGCTAGGATGCTGTAGAGCAGGACGTTCATTTACAATGCGCACCGTGTGAATGGATGGAGAAAGCTCGTTCTCGCAATACTCAAACTGGCGGCCATATACCTGTGATGTCTGGTGAACCGGCGTGCAAGGCCCATCCTCAGCGGCAGTCGAGGCACTAACAGTCATGGTAAGTTCGGCAACGTCTGTACTGGTCGTTGAGGGGCGACTAACATCTTCGTCGTTCTCCATGCTGCTGCGGCCCATACTATGCCAGCTAATGTTGCGAAAGGCACGCCTGTTTCTCAGAGATGAGGATCCAAGGCCAGACATGCTAAATCCTAAGCCCTTGTTTTTGGCCACATTGAACGGTTGCGCCTGTGGCTTTTTTGCAAGCAAAGCTGGTGCCTTCTTCTTCCTGCCCTGGAAGAAACGCAGAAAACGGTCGCGTGCGTGGCCAGAGTTGCTGTGGCTCTTGTCTGTAGCCACGGATAGAGATGACATATCGCAGTCAATATCCGTGCTAGCGCTGCTGAGGCGGACGGACTGGCGGATATTGTACGGCTTCTTGGTCATAGTCACTGTTGAAGCCTCAGAAAACCGGTTGGCTCGGCTCAGCGATGAGCTTCTTAGGAATGTAGCCCGGCTACCGCCACCAAATCGTGTTGTGGTCTTCTGCCTAAATGGCTTCTCCAAAAACGTCATTGACTTGGTGCCTCTTAGAGGCCTCTGAGGGGTCATGCCAAAATTCTCAGCCGGCATGAGGCCGCCAAAATTCGAGGACGAGCTTTCAACCGAGGGGCCAAGATCAGACGCTGAGTTTTTGTGGCTGCCTAGGGTCCGGCCCAGCCGGCCACTGTTGCGTCTGGAAAGGCTGGAGGAAAACTCGGTAGCGTCAAACTTTTTAGAAAATATGGTCTTGGACGGGGTAGTCGAAGTGCCCATAATCGAGCTAGTGCCACTATTATTAGCATTGTTGAGGCAGGGTGAGAGAGATGGTTCGACGGGGTTGTTTTTCAGATACTCTCGCAAGCTGGACCTGCCGGTTGTATGCGAACACCGTTTGGGGGGGGTGGTCTGGGCAGACCTGAGACTCTTGAAAATCGAGGCGGCTGCGGCAAGTTGGGCAGTCTGGAGGGCATGGTCTGAGTCCATGGTGGTGTAGCGGTGGCTTCTCGCGGCTGAGTGAGCACCGGCTGATGAAGAAAGAACAGATGCTCGGGTGGGTGACTTTGGCGATACGCTTACAGCATCTGAGTAGGGAAATCCCACAAGGCCTGAGGCTGAGGAACGGACTGGCGTCATAGCAGACGCCGGTGCCGGTACACGGCCCGGATATAGATGTGAAGAAAGAGGAGGGGGAGGGGGGGGGGGGGGAGGGGGAGGGGGATGAGCACGGTGAGAAGTTGGCGAAGACTGGACGAGAGAGGAGTATGATCCGGCCCCCGGCGACCGGGGATGGCATGACGGCATAGTCTCACTCAAGCAGTGTTCAGAAAGGCTGAGCCCCAAAGAAGAGTCGTGGTGGTCGCTGAAATCGATGGCGTCAAGAACAGGGTTGAAGGAGTCTCGCTGTAAGACTGGGCGTCTTTGGGGCCGGGAATGGGGAAACGGAGCAGGAAGTGGCGGCCACTGGAACCCACCTAAAGTCTCTTGGTGGTCAAGGCCGTCCATGATTCGAGACGAGAGCGAAGGCGAGGGTGGGGTAATTGAGGCTATACACGGCGAGGGCCAGAGGCTTGCGGCAGGGACGCGCCTGCCTGTTTGTCAGCGTGTGTTTATTTGCTAGTCTCGCGCTCTGTTCCTGCCGTTCGCAGTGGATGTTTTGACTTGGTTTGTTGATGTTTTTGTTTTGGTCATACAAACAGCAGTGGTCCTTCCTGGGCCCGGATCGAGTGGTTTCCGTCTATAAGTGACGAACAGGAAGTTACGAAGGTAGAAGGCTTCCGAGGAAATTCAGGAAACCAACCGGGCTTTCCTTCCAGGCCACCTCTTGCACTATATATAAGGAGAAATGGGAGTGTTTTATTCTACCCAATGATAGATACAGGCTGGCATCTACTCCTGGTACCTGCGTGGTTTCCACAAAGTCCAGAGTCTAGGAGCTACGTCTTGGGCTGTACAGGTTTTAGGCCCAGTTGAACACCTCTTATATAGCTGGGTTATGCCTGAGCGCCTTTTAGGTGTGCGAGAAGCGCATACATTGGTAGAGATGTCTTGGGTTGTATTGTAGAAGCAATGAAGATCAGCCGAACAGTGTGCTGTGCATAAAAGAAGTCTACAGCTTATGTCTCAGAGACAGCCTAGCGTCACTTCCCACAATACTACTCATCAGTTTATCTGACTTGTCATGCACAAGGACACATAATGCCAGACACGGGAACTCTCCGCCACGATCCCACGGCCAGTAACACACACAACACAACCCATAGACGTCCTTAATACACTACACACTACAGCTCAAAGTGAGTATGCCAAGTACACAATCGCTAATAGCTAGCCACTGGCTAGTTTCCTGTCTCCCGTCCGCACTATGACAATCACCAGTAAGCGGCATACGACGACTGTTGGGTCCAGAGATTTCCATTTCTCCTACACCGCCTTCATCGCTTTACTGGTCTATTTGCGGCGCTGCCCCGTCCATTTCCGCCATGCTTCTTTACCTCATGCTTCCGACATTGCTTCTTCTCCACTCTTCCTAAGCCTGTGCTGTGCTGGTGTGTTGGTTCTTTACGCTTTATGGATCGCATGCAGACTGAAATGCAGTAGAGAGGGGGAAAGGCTGGGCATTAGTATGACATGTCCAGACCCTAGCTCACAGATTACGTTGGCCTAACCCTAATGGTATTCGGAGAGCCGAAGGAAGCTTAGGCTGCAAATGTGTGACCCTGAAGTTGGGCAAGGCTTGTTTGTCATCAGGATAAGATGCGCAAGAATAGGGACAAAGAAAAGAATGGCGACATAGGAAGAGATAAGGGTGGAGGTTGTCGTGGCTAAGCTAGCTAAACCGGATTTAGGTAGGTCATGGTGCAGCTTTGGGGTTCTTCTGGTCTCATGCGTGGCTTTGGCCATCCATAGTCTTAGTCTAGGGGAGGGGCTTTCGTGTCTCGGGCTGTCTTGAATTGAGTGTCAAACAGATGTAGACCTGTAGACAGCAGAGGCGGCACAAGGCAACGGGGGTTGGCGAGAAAGATGGTCGGGATAAAACATACAGAAAGGGGGTTCACAGAAAAACCATGCAAGCTATGATGGCGATATAACCGAAGAAAGTAGGTCCGTGATACCGATGCAGATAAGTCACGGAGCGGCGAAAATGACGCCAGCCTCACTCTGTATGATCTCACGGGTCTCGGCTCTTTTTCTTTTATTTTGGCTGGGCCTGAGTCACAGGACAGACAGGCTTGGCCGGTTGCTTAGCAAACAAGGCTGCTGCCTTGGCCTAGTACCAATAAATGAAGAAAGGGAGGGAGGTATTTGTTTGCTAGGCAAGGCTAGGCGGCAAGCCGGGATTCACCACATATTAAACGAGGCGAAACACATAGGTCAACATACAGCATACAGCATACAGCATACAGCACACAACACACAACACACAACACACAGTACTTAAACACGCGTCATGTAGTCTATCTTCTGGTGCGCCACTCCAAGATCAACAGCGACTGTCATTGGCGATTGACCACGTCAACTCGCAACTCTCCGTTTGCCGTCGGGCATCGCTTTAGGGCGCTGATAACCACCATGCCTGCCTTTGTCCTCTGTCTTTTTCCTCGGCCGTGAATAATGATGCAAATGTGCTGATAACAGGCCTGTGCGCAGTGGCTAGTTGTGCCTGGCTAAAAAGAGCCCGTCGTTAGTAGAGCCCTGGGTGTGTGAACATAACGGGGTAGAGATAAGCTAGTTTAGGAGTGGCCAAGCCCCCTCCCTCCCTGAATCCCTCCCTGAGGCTGTCTTTGAGCTAGAGTCCGAATACCGATAGTAATCTATGGAAAATGTATGGTTTAAGAGCGCCCATTTATGCTGCACTACACTGTCTGGCTGGGCGACATAGCTGGCGCTGAAGCATGGGGGAGGGGGGTACGAGGGAAGATTGAAAGGAGCTTCTGGGACTTTGGGGGCAGAGAAAGGAATGGCATGAGCGAAAACGGAAACACAAGAATGCCACTATTTGGAAAGGCTTCGGTACAGGCACAACAGAGCTGTGACCATGAATACCACTAAGATCTGTTTTTTGCCAGGGCTAACTAGACATGGCTAAAAGCCCTCTGTGCGAGCCGGTGCTGATACATTGTATGAGGGAGAAACAGGAACGGAAGGCAAATGACGAGTGGCAATTGGCCGCGGCATCATCTTAGACCTGGGCTTGTCCACACGACAAGGCGATTGATTGCTTGAGAGGTGAGCGTCACTAAGCGACTTAATGCGTGATATACACATGGGAGAACACAGATACATGGCACAAAGTACAGTGCAGTGTAGTGCAGTGCAGTCAGTAAGTACCTCCAGCATGCTGCAGTGCAGTCAGTAAGTACCTCCAGCATGCTGCAGTGCAGTCAGTAAGTACCTCCAGCATGCTGCAGTGCAGTCAGTAAGTACCTCCAGCATGCTGCAGTGCAGTCAGCAAGTACCTCAGCACAGCTACTCGCCCATGTGAAGATAATCAATCCCCCCTAAGAAATGAGAGGAGAAGCTACCGACTCACAGCTTGATTACATAACCCATCCATTAGTGAGGTCATAATGATGATATAGGCTATCTAGATGCGCGACTTCTTATTCCTATTTGTTACTCTTTTAGTTGCATTTACCCCAACCTGTGATAGGCATGGCCGGTGCAAATTTGGAGTCTAGGGCCTAGCGCTTGCGCTAAATAATGTCTAAAATCCAACCACCGACCACTGAGCCAGAAGCACATGCGCCCTCGTAAGCTTCATAAGTACATTGCATTGCCATCATCATTTGCTTATTTCTACCGATGCGGTCTTCTCTTGTCCGTATCTCTTCCTCTTTCCCACTCTTTCTTCCCTATTCTCCCTCATCCAACCTCTGTTTACCAAACCCGTGCCTCCTTTTCTCTTTCTTTCGTCACCACGCGAATCTCTCTCTGTGTGTGATTTTCTCGTGTTCTCTATTTGTCCAGTGTTTTTTTTTTCCTTTTTTCTTTTTCCTTTTTTCTTTTTTTTCTACAAATTTCTCTTTTTCTTCGATTGATTTATTGTCTCTGGAAGACTGATTATCGTGCTTTTCCTCTCGTACCAACTACAAGTAAATTATCATGGCATCCCATTTTCTTGTCTGCCTCCTGGTCGCTAGCGCCAGCGCTGCACCCTCGTCTTTCAGCAGCGAGACTATCCACAGCGACGCTGCCCCCATTCTAGCTTCCATCAATTCTGAGGCTATTCCCAACTCATACATCATCAAGTTCAAGAATCATGTCAACGAGAATGACGCGTCTTCGCACCACTCTTGGGTCCAGTCTCTGCATGAGAACGGCGAAGAAAAGCGTCTTGAGCTGCGTCGCCGTGACCTCGACGTAGGCATCCTGAGCGGCCTCAAGCACACTTACAACATTAGCAAGGACTTCCGCGGCTATGCCGGTGAATTCGACGAGGACCTGATCGAGGAGCTGCGCAACCATCCTGATGTAAGCTCGCGTGTCCTATCTTTCTACTATGCACAAGCTAACCCTCCCTCCCTTCTTCGTACATAGGTCGAGTACATTGAGCGGGACACCATCGTTCACACCATGAGAACTGTTCCCTCCACTCCCGAGGTCAAGGAAACCGAGGCCGAGGAAAGTTGCTCCCACGAGACGCAGAGAAAAGCACCCTGGGGTCTAGGCCGCTTGTCTCACCGTAAGCATCTGTCGTTCGGCAACTTCAACTTGTACCAGTATGCCAACGGAAGTGGCCAAGGCGTTAATGTCTATGTCATTGATACCGGCTGCAACACTGAGCACGTTGACTTTGAAGGTCGCGCTTTTTGGGGCAAGACTATCCCTGCTGGCGATGATGACATTGATGGCAACGGCCACGGCACCCACTGCTCCGGCACCATTGCTGGCAAGAAGTACGGTGTCGCCAAAGAAGCCAGCATCTACGCTGTCAAGGTGCTCCGCTCTAACGGTTCAGGCACTATGTCCGATGTCGTCAAGGGCGTCGAGTGGGCTGCTAACGCCCATATTCAGGCTGTCAAGGATGCCAAGGCCGGCAAGCGCAAGGGCTTCAAGGGCTCTGTTGCCAACATGTCTCTGGGTGGTGGCAAGACTGTTGCTCTGGACCAGGTCGTCAACGCCGCTGTTGAGGTTGGTGTTCACTTTGCCGTCGCTGCCGGCAACGACAACGCTGATGCCTGCAATTACTCGCCTGCTGCGGCGCAGAAGGCTGTCACAGTCGGTGCTTCGGCTCTGGATGACAGTCGCGCCTACTTCTCCAACTGGGGCAAGTGCACTGACATCTTCGCCCCTGGTCTGAGCATCCAGTCCACCTGGATTGGGTCCAAGCATGCTGTCAACACCATCTCCGGTACCTCGATGGCTTCTCCTCACGTGGCTGGTCTCCTGGCCTACTACCTGTCTCTGCAGCCTGCCGCCGACTCAGAGTACTCGGTCACGCCCCTCACTCCGGCTGAGCTTAAGGCTAACATCATTAACATTGCCACTGAGGATGCGCTGTCCGGTCTCCCCAAGGGCACTCCCAACCTGCTGGCCTGGAACGGTGGTGGTTGCTCCAACTACTCGTCCATCATCAAGCAGGGTGGCTACAAGGTCAAGACTGACTCCAAATCTCACCTGGACCTAGAGGAGCTTGAAGACGCCATTAACGGCGAGCTGAACGTCATGTCTGGCAAGGTTCTCAAGGGAGCTGAGTCCGTCATCTCCAAGGCTCAGAAGTTCTCTGACAGAGTGCATGAGATTGTCGACGAGGAGATCAGAGAGTTTGTCGAGTCCCTATAAGCTAGCAAGTCTATTTGAACGAGATTTATTCTCGCAAGTATGCCGACGCGCTTGACAACAGCCTAGCCTATCAGGCCGAGGAAACGCTACTCTTTCTGGTCAACCGTAAACTTCAAGGCAATTTTTAATACCTCCTGTTATGCGCGTTTATGGATTTATCGGCTCGTTTCTTTTCTTTTCTTTTCTCTTGAGTTTTGCCTCCAGCTAATAAGTATGATGAGATATTTTTTTCTGCACACAGACACATGGTGCACCTGTTCTTGTTTATTACTTTATTATTTATTTATCAATTATTGTTATTTTGAATATCCTTTGGACGCTGAATATCGCTTGACGAGCTGGTAATTATGAATGCATGTACTGTAATGTAGTATTGCGTGGGTCGTGAATCGCGGCAAGAGTAACACTGGTTTACAAGCCAATTTAACGCAACATCTCAGGCCGCGATATCTTTGTACCGGATCACGTGGCTATCTAAGCCTCAGCCTTGCGCTCCCGCAGCCTCGGCAGATATTGCCCATTCACACACCAGTTGTTGATGTCTCGAAACTGAAGAGTGGTGTTTTGCATTGACAATAAATCGCAAGTGCCTCTTTTTGAAGCTTGGGTGCCGTTTGATTCCTTCCTCTCTTGGCTCTCCTTCCCTGCTTGCCTGAATCCTTCATTGCGAAGGTTTAAAGTAGTATTACAGCACAACTTACAGCACAAGGTACTTACTTGTTTACTGTGTGCCGAGTATGTGCTTGTCAATTTCAGTTTTCAGTTTGTGGTTAAGAATGTTCAAGACAGGAAGGACAAACTAGAAGATGGAAAGAACGCTTAAGTACATGTCAGCTAAACACAGATACAACATGCAAATCAAGAGTGAATATTTTTTCTATTTTTCAGACTTTCACGATCTCCGCACAAAGCCCAACCCGAGCGAGCAAGCAATAAAATCTCAATTGATTTGATCGGAAAGTTGACGACGCCCGTCGTTATCCACATTTCTTTTAGGCTTCGTTCTACTCCCCCCCCACCCACCCCACCCCCCCCGCCTACC